>JARKHS020025950.1:0-41992 GCA_030143305.2 Amblyomma americanum | reverse complement strand
TTCTAGGGGCCCGTGTACTGTGCGATGTCAGTGCATGTTAAAGAACCCCAGGTGGTCGAAATTTCCGGAGCCCTTCACTACGGCGTCCTACATAGCCTGAATTGCTTTGGGACGTTAAACCCTCATAAACCAAACTGAAAAGTTCCAACGTTTCGTTTATCATGAGACATACATCCTCGGCTGCGCCTTTGAGCAAACTCAATCGAGCATGTCCTAAAGGTAGTGTAGGTGCCAACGTGCGTCAACACTCAACAGCTGAACGCCAGGCCTGAAAACAGAGTCTGTCACTCGGATAAAATGCATGTTTAGACAAAGCCCGTCCAGACAATTGTGATGAAAACGGGAACAGTGGTAAGATATTTTATGAAAGAAAACGAATGAAAGGAGTGACTCTTTCCTCATCGAAGAATGGCTTTGTGGCTTCGTTTCCGACAAAGTTTGCGGTGTAGAAGGGTTCTTTACATCAGCAGTGGATGCCAGCGGACTGTGCAGAGACAAACAGTGCGACTTTAGTGACCCTTAGGCTTGTGCGTTTCTTATGGTTGTGATGTAGTATAGCAGATTCGAATAAAAGCAGCGTTCAAAGAATAAGCAGTGAGAACATACTGAACGAAGCGCTGTATTTGATGCCCTTCGTGACCAGTTTTAGTGGTAATGGCAAACTAGTAACCACTTGGCCAGTGACAACAGTCTTCAATGAGCGAACGCCACAATGAAATGCAGTGGGCGGCATACAAAAGACGACTTCTACACGGATCAAAATTTTGTGAGCGCACTCACAATCACAAATAAAAGTTTGCACGATGCAAGTTCGCGGAAAAAGTTCATTTTTTATTATTTCTGCGTGGCCAGGCTAACAAGGTGGATGTAAAGCATGGAAACAAAACCAGACCTGCATGCTTCATCGATTGGAGTCAATACATCTCGCAAGGTAGCAAGACAATGCAGAAATGATTTTTTTTCCCGCAAATACTTTCCCCGCAAACCCACACCTCATAAAGGTTGGTCCCTCACTGGAGGTAACTACATTTCGATTAGTTCAAGTTTCGAGATAAAAGCGTCATTTTTCACTTGGGGGGGAACCTGTTCCACACAAATAAATTCTCTCATCCTGGGAAAGGTCGAAATTAATGTCCCATCTTTCTCAACACATTACACAATCGGTTTTCTATGGCCTGTAGTGGCTGAGGCTACAAACATTTCAACATTTGTGCAGTTGTAAATGCGCGGATATTTCGTATTCGCTGAGGTTAACAGTGCACTTCACGCTGCTTCCTCGGGATTGCAAAATTCACTGGGTCGCTGCGCTGGTGGCTTTCCGTTCGATGTAACCTGGATTCGACGCCAGAGCCTCTTAACGCAAGATCAGACAAGCGTAAGCTCAAAAGTGCGCGCGCTTCGATAGAGATGTAGAAACAAAATGTGATTTCTTTACAACTTGGAATTCGCAGTGACCTTTACACCGGTCGTCAAGCGGCGCACAGCGCCGGTAAAAGACGGCGCGACTTTTTGTTTCGAATTTAGGTCAGCGCAGTACGTTTTCACTGCCTCGATTTTATTTTTTCTCCGCAATTCTATCGGAACAAAGACTTTCTGTTCGAAATCGGCTGTCGGCCTGAAGAGCACCGCATAAAAAGAAGGGGCTAATACCAGGATAATCGCCAATTACAGCGGTGTTTTTCCAAAATTTTTCCAGCGCAGCTAGCAGACTACGATATATCAACTCATCCTCTAAGCGCAGATGCAGCCCTGCCTTCTCAAGAGAGCGACATTATCAAAGAACTTTTGGTCAGACTTTCTGTACCAGTTTTGTACAAGCTAAAGTGAATTCATTCCTGCGCTCTGAATTTCAGGCGTACGCTGAGAAAATGCTCTAAACAAGTGTGACTTAGAGTAAGCGTGAATGAGCGGGAGTTTATGTAACGCCAAATATATACTTGAAATCTGCCGACGAATAGTGTTTCAAACGTTGCCGGGTGCAATACACTGTACGTGCGTCAAAACTGCCTTGCGCTATCTCTTTTTTGCAGTTATGACGAAGTTTAATCAGCGGCTCCCTGCGTGTTATATACTTTTGGTCCTATATGCTGCACAGTTACATCTCTACGGTATTTTCGATGTACTAAACACCCCACAAGTGTTAGTACCAATGTGTTAAAAAAGCACTGTGCATAAAGACACTCCACGAAAGTCTGTTGGCAGTACGAGCGGTTGGAACAAGCTGTTGGAAAGGATGCTTGAGCGCAGGGCTTGTTGTAAGTAGCAGTCAATGCAAGTACATCAGAGCCCGGAAAGTGAAGGCGTCCATAAGTAATTTAGCTTGAGAAGGCTTTCAATGTACATGCTCCTCATTAGGAGGTAGCGTGAATGTTTGTCAAGGAACGATGATGCAGGCCTTATGCTCAAATGTCACTGAATGTAGTGAGGAATGTCAAACGCAATCGCATTGTGACAAGTGTACATGCATAATTTGCCGCCTCCTCGTGAGTTTAGGTAAAATTATGCTTCCCAAGTTTTCTGTTTTTCTAGATACTTCGAGACATTCTTCGTTTTCAAGAAATCAGATGAAAGCTGCTGAATTACTGATAAAGAGGTATCATAATCATAATCATCATCATCAGGTTGACTACGCCCACTGCAGGGCAAAGCCATCTCCCATGTCTCTCCAATTAACCCAGTCGCATGCTGCGCCCACCGTATGCCCGCGAACTTCTCAATCTCGTCTGCCCACCGAACTTTCCGCCGCCCCCTGCTACGCTTGCCTTCTCATAGAATCCGCTCCGTTACCCTTCAGACCCAGCGGTTATCTTAAAAGGTAAAACAGGCCTTAAAACGTTATAACTGAAGCTGCTGGGAATACAATCGCGCCACAAGTAATTCCACATGTCTACAGGCCTGCGCATAAATTGAATAAAGTGGCAAATTATCAGGGTACCCTTGGGGCATTCTCAGTGGCTTGTAAGCTGGCTCGCCTTTGGGCACTTATTGCAAGATATGCTGGCTTCAACAAAACACAATAAGCTGCGCAACGGCTGCGTAACAAAACGCAATAACCTCCACATTGGCAAACAAGTTTTAGTATCGTATATCAGATTCCTCTGACGAAGCACAGCCCGCATAGGGCTGACGGGTCGTTGTATCAGTGTTCGCATTCATGAGCATGAATTCTGAATAAAAAAACCAGGCGCACATTCAACGTTGGACTGCGAATGCGAGCGTCCACTAAACGTGTTAAGGATCTGCGCAGGTGCAAGCACCACAGTGCAGGAGAACTTCTAGAAGCATGTTTTAATTGGAAGAAAAGAAGAGGAGGCACCAGCGACATGTCCCTCTTTATAACAGTGAAATAGGTTGCATAGAAGTCAGAATGATTCCTTTCCTGTATATATGTATTGTTTATTATTTGTTTGATTTTGTATTTTGCTCACAACCTTCCGCTTCAGTACTGCCATTGAACGTACATTTTTGTGCCCCTGTTATAACCGTAAGTTGGAAGTTTTCGCCTGCCTCGTACTGTTTGCCTTGTGATCGTCTCAAATGCGCATCCCATCTCCCTGATTTCAAAGTCACTATAAATTGTATTAGCAGCCTGCCTACGCAAACAACAGCCGAGTATGTATAGGTGGCTCTATTACCTAATATCTAGAAGAGTCGGGATCAACATTTGATGCCATGCGCTACGTATTCATACGGTATCGCTCCACGAGCTTGCACCGCCCGCCCACCTCTCTCAGCTTATGCTAGCGAGAGCAAAGCCGTTGAAGCATTGCCTACGCAGAGTCGAAAGAGGCGATGCCAAATAAAGGACCTTGCGGTATCTTGTTTTGCAGTTGTTGCGCCAACTGCAATCGCAGTCTGCCATCTGTGCCAAGATTAACTAGGCTGCAGTGGCCGCGCAGCGTCTGCGCTAAGCTGTGGCAGCGATTCCATCCATCGTAATCGACAACCAGCGCTGGCGCATTCCTGCTCTGGATGATAACTTCTGTTAGCATGAAAAGCAGGAAGGGTAGCTTGGTTCCTCTTGGTAAAGACGGGGCGTTGAAATGTGTCACTCCTGGCTTCTGGTCGCAAAGTATGGACGTCCTTAGTATATTTTGAAAATGTATCATACTACGAACCAAAGCCGCGTAAGGAGGAGGGGAAGACGCCTTACTGACTTGCTAAGTTAGCTAGTCAACCGCTGAAGAGTGTAGCCCTCAGAACAGTGCAACAGTAGCCTGTAGCCATAGAAAAAACGGGAAAAAACTTTTCATTGAAAGCTGTGCTAAAAAAAAAGCCGTACCTGACACAAGTCAACCTTAAGGCAAGAGAGACAGTCAAATTTACATACGCAATGTATTGCGCACCACATAGGCTTGGTTTGGTTTAGTTTATAATGGGTTTGACGTCCCAAAGCGAGTAAAGCTATGATGGACGCCGTAGTGAAGGGCTCCGGAAATTTCGACCACCTGGGGTTCTTTAACGTGCAGTGACATCGCACAGCACACGGCCCTCCAGAATTTCGCCTCCATCGAAATTCGATCGCCGCGGCCGGGATCGAACCCGCGTCTTTCGGGCCGGCAGCCGAGCGCCATAGCCACTAAGCCACCGCGACGGCCCGCACCACATAGATAATAAGCTAATAGAGTTCTTCCCAAATTAAACAAGTTGAAGATAGTCAACGTAGTCCTGCTAATGTTGCTTCACAGAATCCAGGTTTAGCCTTACGGAAACCTCACAGGTCACCCTTACGTCAACCTAAATTTTTATCTTCTCAACTCGACAAAATCACAGCAGAACTTACTGTGCAATAGCACAGATGCGTTATCAACCAGCGCCACCCGAGTTCGTTCATTAATTCATTCGTGCATAAAGATCCAACCAGAGTCTCAGTTTCCAGTCGCACTCGGTATAGTTACAGTTTGATCTCTCCTTAACTACGTTCCCTTTCGAAACCTGCGACATCGATTCCCCATCCGTTCGCGTATATCCGTCGTCCTACCATATGCAAAGTCCCCAGAAGCAACTCTTCTGGGCTCTCCGTTTCCACTCGTAGTCGTGACGCGAATGCACTGTGTCGCCTCAAATGTTTTGTTTATGCACGGTGTCCTGCTTAATCCGGGTCCTTATCGCGAAGGCTCTCGGCGCGGGTAGCATTAATTTACCGCAGATCCCGTTCAGAGACGCCTATTGATTTACGCCGATCTTGGAGGGCAGTCGGGAAGACCGATGCGTCCGGGCTATCGCGTGTGAGCCTAGCTCTCCGGCGCGCTAAGTAAGGCCATGTGTCACGCAGTGTTCATTTCGGCGCGTATCGGAAAAGCGCACGAGCTTTAGCGATTGTGATCTGGAAGAAGCCTCTGCTTTTGAAACACGGAATATCGCCGTGTCGCGAGATCGTCTCCGGAGAAGTTGCTGTTCGGTCCAGTTCTCGTTAAGGTCGTCGTCAGCTGGGCGCCGCAGGGGAGGACGGTGGGATCGCGCTTGAATGAACGAGTTTGGCGAGGTTGCGCGAGGCAACCGTGGCGTGCTGAGCGGTCGTGGAGAGCTATTGGAGAGTCCTCGTTGGCATAGTGCGTTACTTGAACGTGGGCGTCCGACTTCTTACCGAAGCTCTACAACGTGTAATGCGAATTTAGAGAGCATCTTTATACGACGCCCGGTATAGTAGACTTCAGGAAACAACAAACAGCAAGAAAAGTGCACTTAACCTCTGCAAAAAGTATTGTTTTCGATTTTTCATTCGTGGTAGTTCAAATCATCAGCGCTAGCTGGGGTAGCGTGAACGTGTGTATCCTGGCGTCTTTCATGGGAGGCTGTTCCTTGGCGAGTCGACACCTTAGCCTCCTGGTGTCCGTCACGAACGGCTTCGGCTCCACCGACCCGCACCCCGGCTCGGTCGTTCCAGCCTCGAACACTTTTGTGGGTGCGAAGGGCCCTGAACTCCTTCGATCTCTTCTCGCCATGCAACCACGTGACTAAGGTGGTCACGCGATCGTGTGACCACGTTACCGTGTCGTAGTAGTCGTCTTCGGGTTCATCCCGCGGACGCTGGATGGTCACGAGGATTACGGCTACGACTACGCGGAGGCCGGGAACCTTGGCTTTGACAGCACTAGCTGTCTAAAGCCAATCACAGTTGTTCCTAATGCAGAAGTGCATTCTTAGGCTACGTCCCGAGCTATCGGCGCACGCGTCCAGCGCCTCAGCTTGAGCAAGAGAGTATGGGGAGTGCCCACCCACCTCTCGTAGATATTTTTGTCCCACATCTCCTTCCATCTCCTGCGTCCTTCCTTGCCCTTCCTGGTTTGGTTTGCAATCGATGCCAGCAACTCCCTCCTTGCCCGCGGTTTATCACCGACACCCACGTCTCTGTTCTCCGACCTGGCCCTCGTTCATACGCCACTTGTGTGGGGTTTCATTCTGCATTTTGTGGTTGGTTCTTCGTTGTTCTTGTTGATTGGTCCTTGTATCCTGTGCTCGCTCATGGTCTATGTCGGCCTCCCTGTTTCTACCCCTAGCTCTGTAAAATAAATGTTCATTCGAAAGTCAGCGGGCACCCGTGTCTTTCACTGCCTTCCATCTCTCCCGCGCTGCCATATCGTTGTGCGGCATAACATCGCATTTCAACATAGAATCCGCTAGTGAGCTCGACAAAGACGTTTTTTTTTCCGCCAGGCCTTCTGATTTATCGGCTATGGACTGAAAGTGCAGTTAGGCTGCACTAAAAGGACTAGCTCGTGCTGCAGCGTTTTGCTAGCGACGCAGGAACTAAAAAAAACGAAGCAGTTAAAGCGAAAGAACGTGAGCGTGCAAGAAAATAATAGGCAGAGAGCGCAACTAAGGGGAACTTGGAGGCAGGACTTTCTAGGGGTATTCCTGACGTTGCAACGCTACAACTGTTATAACCGTGCAGACAGGCTGTTCAAGCAAAAGCTCTTATTGTTAATAACCGCGGTGGCGCAGTGGTTAGGGCGCTCGGCTACTGATCCGGAGTTCCCGGGTTCGAACCCGACCGCGGCGGCTGCGTTTTTATGGAGGAAAAACGCTAAGGCGCCCGTGTGCTGTGCGATGTCAGTGCACGTTAAAGATCCCCAGGTGGCCGAAATTATTCCGGAGCCCTCCACTACGGCACCTCTTTCTTCCTGCCTTCTTCACCCCCTCCTTTATTCTCTCCCTTACGGCGCGGTTCAGGTGTCCAACGATATATGAGACAGATACTGCGCCATTTCCTTTCCCCCAAAACCAATTATTATTATTATTAATACGCTAGGTCTCAGCAGCGACCAAACTAGGCTCGATGCGATGCTATTTAATATCTGATACGGGTCCCATTAGGACCCAAGATATTAAACTTATTTTTGTAATATGGCGGAGTGCTTGGCTTGAAGCACTCTGGTACGGCTTGGCCCGGTATTGCACTGCCTCCTTGATCGGCCCGGGACATGACAGCGCGCGTCTTTTCTTTCAATCTTTGCACTCCTATTTTTGGACTCTCCTACTTTAAGCACATGGCAGCGATTGTGGCTCAGCTTGAGCCAGTGGGCAGGCCCGTGCACTTTCCTTTTCATTATTCCTGACAGCAATAGCAAGCAAGCAAGCTATAGATTCAGACTTCAGTTACCATATGCCTTTGCTTTGCGCGATGCAGCTGAATTGCAATGAAAAAAGAGAGAAAGAAATGGACGCTCAAATGCATCATGAATGAATAAAATGCGACCAACCCAGCAACCCTTTATTGAATGTTTCAACCGATGCTCATTCTTGCGTGGAATCAGCCGAAAACGCCGCTTTTATCACTCCAAACGAGGCACAATATCGCAAGACATTAGGTGAAATGGTCCAAAATAGCGTAAATTCGCATAATGTTCACGCGTAACGCGCAGTTGCACAAAACATCAAACAATCTCGCGCAAAATATCGCCACACTCTGTTTGTGCAGCAGTAGCCTTCTGTGGAGCGAATGCCTGCTGTAGTTTTTTTTTTCTAGTGGTGCAGAAAAAAAAAACATTTTCTCTCAGAGGCACAACTTTCGCGAAGTGGTGCAATGGTCCGAACTCAACGCGCACGTAAATTTGCCAAAACGTCCTCCGATTCAACACGACGGAAGTTGTTGTTTCGGTACCAAAGTTTACTTTTTGGCGAGCACTAGTTCTCAGAGTCTGCGCATTGATGCTTTCAAGACCCACTGCGCTGCTTTCCTGCGTGTTTCGCTGACCACCTGCTGTGAGAATAACTGTCATTCGGGGACTTCTGCGGGAAGAGCCATAACAACTATTCTTGGCATATAGACCAATCAGTACTGGAACGAACATCGAACAGTCAATAGACAGTCTTTTGACTGTAAAGGTGTCTAGGATTAGGTGTGGGTCCCTGCAATGGCACAGGACGGCGCAAAAAGGAGCGGCGAGGTGAGTGACAACTGTTTTATATGCAGTAATGACAAAAACATGATAAAATACTTCCTTGCTCGAGAAAGGGGCTCGTTCGTTGATGGGCGGCGATCACCTTCTATCTTCACCTAGCCCTCCTCCCTTATTCTCCGGTTTCCGTGCTCGCTCTTACCAGCGGACGGAAAACACCCCGCCATGCCTTGGTGGAACTAGGCTAGAGAACTTGGTCTGTGTGGCCTACAAGCTCCGTCGCTTAACTACGCGGCTATAGGAGTGGTTTGCGCCATCTGTGGCTCATCTTGGCGTGCTTTCGGCGCTCGCTGAGTGCTGGGATGAATGGCGCTGCGTCTTCTGTCAAAAAGTGGCCAGCTGAAGTGACTTTCGTTACAATTACTTTAGCAGAGCACGGACTACCGAAAGAAAAAAAAAACACTTTGTGTTTGTGTTTGTGTTGGGTTTTATAAAATGGCTATTTGTGACTTCACTGCGCACAGAGCTATTATGAACAAAGCGGTGCAGAAGGCAAGAAATGAGAAGTATTGTCAATATGAGCTCAAATTTAGTTTAAGACATGGAGATTTATGTCCAAAGTGGGAAAGGAGCACCATGTCTTTAAAGTGCATGCGCGCCGCAATTTTTTCGGTTTAGCTTGTCATGAAGGCATCGGTAGCGCGACATAGGTGATTGACCCACCAGCATGATTGAAGTTTTTATTTATTTATTTATTTATTTATTTATTTATTTATTTATTTATTTATTTATTTATTCGTACATACTGCAGCCTCGCAGGGGCTATGGCAAGAGTGGGAATATGAAATATATGAAAAGCGCATATATGTTCATACATCCAAGCGTGCATACATAAAAGTACAAACAAAATACAAAATAAAATGAACAAAACAACGTTTGCTCCACGCGGTAGCTCAGTAGCCACGGTGCCCGCAGCTGTTGAGCAGGAGACATGGGATAGAATCTCGGCCGCAGCTGCCGTGTTTCGATGCAGGCGAAAACCCAAAGACGCCCATGCACTGCGCGATCTCAGTGCACGTGCAAGAAGCTCAGGTGGTGGAAATTAACCCGAAGCCCTGCTCCACAGATCCCATCTCCCTTAACCTCCTTTCACTCCATTATGTATGCCTTTGTTCACTGCGCGGTTTAAGTGCCTTTCGAAAGTGTGAGGATTACTGCACCTTCCTCATAACGCATTTGCCTTTTGTTGCAAACGTGGCTGCCATTTTTCCACTTCGTGGTGCCGCGATGCGTGAAAATACTCTCCTACTGCCGCGTCCACTTCTCTTTCTTTCTACTCTCCGATTCCCCCTCCTCATTTCCTATTTTCGCATGACAGAGAGAGAGAGAGTTGCCGCGTCGAAGTCTATCGACCGGGCCGTGCTCTTTAATTTTTACTTTCCTCTATATGCTTGCTACTACTACTACTACTACTACACTACTATTACTACTACTACTACTCCCACTACTGCGACTAATACTGCTCCCCACTACTACTACTACTACTACTACTACTACTACTACTACACTACTACTACTACTACTACTACTACTACTACTGCTACTCCTACTACTACTACTGCTACTGTACTACTACTACTACTACTACTACTGCTACTCCTACTACTACTACTACTGCACTCCTGCTACTACTACTACTACTCCTGCTACTGCGACTAGTACTGCTCCCCACTACTGCTGCTATTACAACTACTACTCTTGCTATTATTATCTACTACTAATACAACAACTACCACTGGTGTGGTTACTACTACTGCTGCTGCTATTACTACTACAGCTACCGCTACTACACCTGCTACTAGTACTACACCTACTACTAGTACTATCACTACTACTACAACTGCTACTTCCACTTCTGCCATTACTCAGCTACTAATGCTGCTAATCCTACAACAAACGAATACAGTTTGTTTCTTCATTTTTTTTAGCTCAGAATAATAACAAAAGAATGGGGACACAAAGCAAAAGCTGCGTTAGTGCAACTCGAAACCTATCCGGCGTCCTTCTATTTGTGAGGAGCGCACCAGCGGCTGATTGCAGAACAAGTGTGGAAGAGTGCACGTTTGCACGTTGACTGAATGTAAATGGACTCATAACATGCCTTCATTCAAGAGAGCGCTATGAAATTTGCACTCAACTAGCATTGCATCAAATCACAGTGTACAGATTTCGCATTGCCATGTCTGCAATTACAATTAAAAAGAAACACAAACAGTTTGCAAAATAAGTTGCTTATTTACGTGTGTTAGTCGGTTTTTTTGTTTCCTCTGGATCGCAAGCATTCTCTTCCTCGGACCATGCGAACCAGGCACCTTCGACGGCCTATTTAATGCCTGCCTTGGCCTGGGTGCCTCACAGCCAGATGCGAACCGCTGAATGTGACAGACTATCGGCCAGGTAACTTTCTACCAGCTACGTATTCAGTTTTCCAACCTTGCCTCTTACTAGACCATAATGGCGCTCGTGTTTGCTGCCTGTTCTAAAACTCAGCCTCTCGGTGGTAAATGTTTTACCTGTTCAGAATGCGAGAGATGCTGTCACCTGGAAAAAAAATTGCTCTGCCGTAACCGACGCTAGGTTCACGAAAACGCCTACTGGGAGCCGTGAGACGCGGCTTTGTCAAGCATGCAATGCCGACACACCAAGACAAGATAATGCATGTTCTGTCTGATGATGGTGCCTTCGCACGGCAGCTTTCCGCCGTCTTCTGAGCAGTTTATGCTTACATAAACTGCTGAACAGGTTTGCAGCCTGCCGGGTGCTACTGCTTAAGCTATACGCGGTTTTGTCAGTCCTGTTTGTTATTTATTTTATTTCAACTGACATTTGTTAAGTTATGTTTTTCTTCTATACACGCTGCGATAGCTATGTAAATTCAGAAAGGCGAAATGTTGTAATTATTTTTTAAAATGTTGTATGATGCAATAAACTCGCACAGTTTGTCATAGAATTATCCTACAAATCTTACAAAATTATCATGCAAATGTCAAAAGCGTACACTTGTCATGGAGATGTCATACAATATCATAGATTGTATGACATTTGCGTGACGAAGCCTGTTATAGGTTATTGCATCATAAAAACTTTTTTAACAGGGTTCCTCTAGTTTAATCTTATTCTCGTCGACCACCAAGTGTGCGGGCACTTATTCTCATCTGTCTTCTCACCACATCGTCGCACATCACGACATTTTGTCTACTCCTTTTCCCCTCCCTCATTGCAGAGTAGCAGGCCAGATATCCATCTTTCCGGCTGGCCTCTTTGCCCTTCTCATCATTAAACTTATCTCTCTCTCTCTTGGCGGGCGAGGATATTGAAGTAGCTTGAGTAACTATATATGTTCGTGACTGCTTGCGATGCGTAGTGCACTGAAACGTAGGCACCAAGGAATTTCGTGTCGAGTACTTAGGGCGCTTCGTTTTCGTTAAACCGATTCTTGTATCCCGAACAGACCTAGTAAGAATCGAGTTAAACACGATTTTTACCTCAAATTGCGTCTTCGAGAAGCCGTCCTTTTTCAGTGCACCATTCCAAAACACAACCCAGAATCTAGTGGGTGTATTACTTCCTCTCGAGCGATGTTTTCATTTAAATGTTAGTGATAATAAATTTCTTTTCTTTTTTTGCTGTCTATAGCACCCCAGAATAGTGCCTTGTAGTACGCCAGAGAGCAATGTTTAGAAGTTTTATTTTCGGTGACTGGATGGCAATATTTTGTTTCCAATGTCTCTAATAACTTATGTTTATTATGTTTTTAAATAGGATAGCATTTAAATGGCATCCTTCTTATAATGTGATAGTAAATGAGTTTATGTAGCATATAACACAGAAAAGGTGGTCAAATTCTTTGAAAAATCACAGTATGAACAGCGTACAAGCACCATTTCTTCAAATGCATTTACTTTTCTCGCTTCCTCTTCACTCAATGCCATATCTTTTGACCTTTCCTTTCAGAAACCATACTCACAGAGTTATAAAAACGAGTGCTTTCTGAGAAAACGTTTTTCTCATGTAAATTATTTTTAATTTCTTTCGATATTACATGCACAATTGTAAAATGTCTGTGATTCGCGACATCTGACGAAGCGCTACCTTTGAGAATGAACACAACTTTTCAATTTCAATGTCTTTTCAAAAGGCACCAAAGAACAGCGCGAAACTGGGGCTAATAAAAGTCAATTACAAATTTAAAAGTGTTATTGTAAAAGCCTTCTTGATCTTCACTTGTGCTATTTCTGAGATTTCTAGAAACAGTAACGATTTCACCTTCATTTCTAGAATACATAACTAAGGATTCCGGGACAGCTGATTGATGCATATGCACAGCCCACATCGACGCCACAGGAACCGCGCAATGTTTTTGTCCCGTAAACAAAAACGGTATTAAATTGTTCGCCGAGCTCTTCACTGCTTAGTGCTGCTCTTTTTCTTTTTATGATCGTGAGAAGTGGTTTTGAGATGCGGCTCAGTGATGTGCTTATTTTGAGCCATTGGTGGTAAACATTCTTACTATACCCTGCAAAAATGCATTACTGATGCACCTAAGCTTAGCAGGCAGGTGCCTGTTTAGCAGGTTCCGGTATTTTTTTATATTTCTGTAGTTAAGAATGTCGCCGCTATTTGACGAATTGCGCTAACAGTACCTCTTTATTTTGCGCAGCAGCTCTTCATTGCCCAAGGCTACTTGAGCAGAAAGAATGCAGGCAGATGCGACCATTGACAACACAAAACTTGAGTGACATCACAAGGTTTGAGTGGGAGCCTGAGTTCGGTAGCTAGTAGACTGAGGCTCCTCCCCGACCCTCGTTTTGTGTTGCCAGGGCTTCAGAGCGTTTTGCTTACGAGGACATAGTTGTGAAGAACGTATTTCATAATCGCTTTGTTTTACTTGTACTAGAGGATATTGGATGCTTTAATCACGTCTTAGGGCCGTTGTACGATCGTTTCGGAGCGCCTTCCGCCTCGTCCGTTTCGGGAGCGGTCCGCCAGTTTTCGGCCGCCAGGCGGACGTGAGGCGGGAAGGTGTTGTACGATCACTTTGGCGCTTGCGAGCGAGGCGGATGGTCCCAGCATGCCGATTGGCGCGCCGGGCATATCCGTCTGTCCAATAGCATTCTCCGGCTGGTGGCAACCTAGCCGGCGCGAGCGCACCGCCACCTTATAGAGACAGCTCGTCCCTCCACCTAGTTTCGCATATCCCAGCGCCAAAACGCTCAAAGGTTTTCATAACGGTGCGTCGGTAATGTAAATAGGATGGTGAGGCAGCGTGATAGTGGTGCTGAAAAGCGAGGGCGAAAATTATCAGATGATCACTTGCGTCAGACAGTACAGCGCCAGCATTTTCACGCCATTTATCAATATTCGTAAATATAATGATCATGGAACAAGATTTGTAATAGGTTGTGCGTGTTGATACGTCGATAAGGTTGAAGAAGCCATAAACATCTAGAAAACAATTGAATTCTTTGTGCTGCGGAAACACATCGCTGGCCCTGTATTGAAATCACCCTAAAAAAATAATACCTGTTGTTTGGTTGC
Source organism: Amblyomma americanum (assembly GCA_030143305.2). Lineage (NCBI taxonomy): Eukaryota > Metazoa > Arthropoda > Arachnida > Ixodida > Ixodidae > Amblyomma > Amblyomma americanum. The sequence continues at coordinate 28,052 of JARKHS020025950.1, read as the reverse complement.
TCGAAAATCAAGAGGACATTTAGTACGTTACCGCTCCTTTTTCAAACTGCCATCCAAAGAGCCGTATAATACGGTGAAAATGTTATTTCTACCTTGGACAGCAAGAACTTCATGGTCTAGAGTAGAATGCGCGAATAAAGTTTTGTTGTGAATTGACAATTGGCGTGTTCAGAATCTAATACTAAAGTAAGAAAATTTCAGGGAGGAAAGAAGGGATTGTATTTCGCAGACTCTGATATTAAAGAAGCGACAATTCAAGTTATATCTTAAGGTGTGTGTGGGGACTTTACAGAAACAAAACGGAGATAGCAATCCGTGATCCACGAGACATTCTGTCTGTCTGTCTGTCTGTCTGTCTGTTGTTGTTGCCAGGAAGAAAGAAAAGGAAAGTGACCTGGACACATTTCTTATTGTGTAAATAGTTTGTCCTCTCTTCCTGTCCCCTCACCTCTTTCATTTCATTTCTCCATTCTGCCGACTATCCTTTATTTCCGCTGCCCCAGCTCAGGTGCTTCAGTATCGATGGCACATGCCGGGGCTAGCAAAAAGCGTTGCCTTCCTTTTTGCTATTATTTTTAATAAAACCACTACCACCACAGCCCTGCCCACTGGCAAAAGACGAGCCACAAGCACTACCACGGGCAGAAAGGACAAGAGTTAAAAGATCGGATAAGAAGACAGGATAGAAACAACGAACGGTAGAAAGACCCAAGCCGATCCACGAGGCAGTACAATACCAGGACATTTTAGCCTCGTCACTGGTATTGGAGATTTTTAGTACCGGAGTGCTTCGACCGTACCCGAGCATAGATCTGGCCTCCGTGCATTAGCTGAGACAAACTTTACGCTTGATTGGCGTTTCTTACTATATTAGCCAGTCCTAACAAGCGTTTACGATCCGGGCACTATGCTCGTTTCAAGAAAGTGGAGTTTCTTCCGGAAAACCGACATCTTTGCATGACGGCATCATTTTCTTTCCTTTGTCAAAAAAAAAAAAACACCTTGCTTCTATGGAAGAAAAAGTTTTGAGACTTTCACCTTATTTATTTTGCGGTGGCAGCTCCCTTACGACAAACGCCAAGATCGGAAGACGCAAAACATCCGCCAACATTTGCATCACAATTTTTTGGCACCTGAATTTAGGCGTCGCCGGAGCTCACTTGCATTCATTTCGCCGGGATTTGGGCACCATGTGCATCGCGTTTTATCAGAGGACTATGGAGTCACAAGAAGCACTCAAGAATTGGAAGTAAAGCTGCACGCTAATCACGAAGTTTCGTAGGTTCTCGCTCTTCAATATAATGAACTTTTAATTTAGCTAGTGCAATTCAAGTATATTAAGTCACGTTTGTACTGTTGAAGAAGCGATCAACATGTTCGAAATTAATTTAAGCTATTCGTGTGGGAACATTCTTTACATACACCTCTTGGAACTTGAAGTGATTGCTGGTGCTGCTTTGGGAAAGGCGCCCGAATGGCGTATGACGACCAAGGAAGGGAAATCTGAGAAAATAATATGAAATATTCTGAGATAGGCTAATGGTACTGCTACTACTACTACTAGTACTACTTACTATTTCTGGTATTGCTAGTAATTATTGTAATAGTTTATGTTTTAGAGGGATTTAACATCCCTAAGCGGCTCCGGCTATGAGAGACCCCGTAGAGAAGGGCTTTAGAAATTTCGACCACCCTGGGTCTTTTAATGTACACTGGCCATTGCACAGCGCGTAGGCCCCTAGCATTTGGCCTCCGTCGATATGGGACCACGCGCGGCCGGAATTGAACCCGCGTCTTTCGGGTTAGAAGCCGAGCACCATAAGCACTGAGCCAGCGCGGCGGCTAATGACTGTAATAGAGCACTGCGCACAATTTGTACATTGCTCACGGTTTTGATCTCGCTGAAACGCGTCACGCAGTACTATATCCAAAGCCAGCAGAGGCCTAGCACTTACACTCGAAGAATTGAATGGGGAGATCAGAGCTGAATTAGAAGCCTTCAAACACCCTTCTTTAACGTTACCTCAAGAATGGGTGCAGAAAAATAATACTCAGTATGTAATTTATCAACGAGAAGTACCAGCGATGTGAAGGCTGACGTCAAGAGCATTCTTGACGAAACAGGGCACTTGCATGAAGAACACGCAAGATGAAGAGGTTGCCGTGATTTCTTCACAGCTCATTCCGAATGGTGTGAGGAACGGCTGGTGCGCTGTGAGCAGTGCGGGGTATTTTTTTTTTGCAGGGTCCAAAATTAAAAAGGAAAGGTAGCTTGCCGCATAATTATTTTCGCCCTGGGGGTATGTTGGGGGCTGCAGCCGGCACTAGGTAAGAGACAGAATGAATAATTATTCCATAATTAATTAAACGCGTTTACAAAGGTTTCACATATTTTATTCTACGGGGCATGTTGAATCTGCAGGATTGGAGCTCGTCCTCCAGACAGTGTAGCCAAGGGAGAAAAAAAAATCAACGAACACGAAGCGCATGTTACGAGGCGAAAAACCGTTACCATGCCGCTTCCCGCCGCAACACAATGGCTGTGAGCGCCTGTAACGTTGATCGCTCCGTCCTATGCTTTTCATCTCACTGCGGACGTCACCTGAGGCCTAACAGCAGGCGGGCCGGCAGGAGCAGTGCCAGTTTTCGCTTAGCTCCGCCCTCAAGATGACCACGTGGCCATTGTAGTTTCTGGAAGAGGAAAAAGAAAGACTCACGCCATTCTCCCTCGTGGTCTGTGACCGCATCGGCCTCGGAATGGCGTTGCGGAGTGAGAGGAGGTTATTCACCGAAGAAAAAGAAGACATGTCGCATATGTAACCATGAAGAAGTACAAGCTCCTGGTGGCGCAGATATACGCTGCCAAACACCCGGGGCGTCGCCTTCCAAAGGTGACATCGTTTTTCGCGAATTTTTTTACAAATTCGATTCTAAAGGTTCTGTGATGCCAACAAGAAGGCCTAAAGCGTATGCTCTAGACGAAGAGTTTGAAACCGGCGTGCTTGCGTTCGTAAGAGTGAAGCCAGGGCCAGCATTCGGCAAATAGCGCAGTGCATGGCCCTTTTCATGTCAGTCTGCACTAGCAACTGAGGGCGAAATACTTTGAACGAGGGCTTGATTTTTGTAACTGGGCTCTGATTCACTTAGACAGTGATCCTGATTTTTTTTACAGAATGTGATTTTGGCGTATGAAGCACAGTTCTGCGACAATTCTTCTGTGAACCTGTTCTATGCCCAATACTAGGCCAATGGGGAGGGGAGTAATACTAGCCCCCCCCCCCCCCCCCCTCTTCTTCGACAGCACGAGCAGAAAACAAGGGTGGTCAGGGCACCGATGGTGGTGCTGCATTTTCTACGACCAAATGTTTCGGCACTTCTTTTTTTGAAGCGGTACTGAGTGGGAGAGAGAACTGCAACAGAATTCTAGGAGGAGAAAGGGAGACTTCCCTGGGGACCAGGTTCTTAAAGGGCTCAGGTAAACGTGGTAGTACCATGATGGAGCTCCAGCGCATTGTTTTGGACGTCCTGTGAAGCATTTCGATGCAACACTGGCGCTGGAAATGACAGGATGCAACAGCCCCCTCCCACGGGCCTCATGGTTACTATACTTGACCGCCCCTAGACTTCTTTCTGTGGGGGCATGTAAAAAACGAGGTTCTAATTAGGATGGAAACTTGGGCTAGTTGGATGCTGTTCATTTAATGATTAAAATGGGGGCGCAAACAAAACGGAGACAAGGAAAGGCTTGTCCTGCGGTCTTCTATCTGCGTCCCCGTTTTGTTTGCCTCCCCCCCCGCCCTCCATTTTCATTATGAGGTTTTCATTGCTGAGCATGCTAATGTAGAGGACCTGAAGGTGAGGATTCTCACAGCATGCGCTGCAGTTGAGCCTGAAATGCTATGCAATACGGGATACACTATGCGTGCTGCGGTGGGGGAATAGCATTTCGAGCATTGCTTGTAGAAGTACTGCATACTGCATGCTTCTTGTAGCACTTCTCACTTTGGATGCGACTGCACGAAGTTCCAATTTCGCCACTAAAACAGCGTTGCAGTAAAGTGTTTCCTTGTCAACTCTTGACGCGTTGCTCTTCTGGGATGTAAATTTACTCAATTCCTGCATGACTGCCAAATTTCTAGTGAATTTATCTAGTTAAAAATGAAGGCCATAAATAGGGGCCTGCTACATTCTCTTGCATTTTTCAATAACCTGAATAACGGTGTGAATTTAGTTCATTGTAAAAGACGCTCTCCGAGAATACCTTGATCCCTTAGTAGGCCGACGCCTATGGTTGCTCTAATTCTGTGAGCTATTACCTTTGTAAGGGACTTGTACGCCGTGTATAGTAAGCAATTAAGTCCATAATGTTTCCAACTCCTTTATATCCCCTCTCATTTTGGCCTAGGAAAATGTTGCCAATTATCGACGCTTCCTGTACACTGGACCTGAACGAGGCATTAACTTTACAGAATGTAAAGTTCTTCTAACACAACGTCTCATCCTTCTACAAACAGATATGCAGTTACTTCGTCCTGTCCGCCTGCTTGCCCCCCCACCACCCCCTCTGTGTTGCTTTCAAGTCTTCCTCTACTTCCACCCTCGTTACCCGCTGGATACCCGTTTCCTCGGCCCTTATTTCTCTGTCATTAGCGTCCTGATTGTTCCAGCTACTGAACGAATTTCTCACCACCAGCGCTAAAATGGGTGCGTTTGAAGACCATGAACGAAACAAAAGTAGCGGAATCATTCGAAGAATGCAGCATTTCCACTCCTCCCTGCCATAGCGCCAACAGCTGAAAAAAGACGCAGCGTGCTAGCCTCCCCCCCACACACACACTTTTTTATAGTGCCAGTGATGGTTACCCAATCATGGTGGGTGAACAGCGCAACAAAGGCGGGAGAAAGGCAAGACAAGCCCTGACTAGCAACTGAGTTTTTTGAAGAACGAAAAGTGGTAATATATAGTGAACGTAAACAATAAAAAACTGAAAAAAACGATAAAAGGGGGTAAACAACCTATGTCATGTGCAAGTCCAGATATTGAATTTCCTTTTCACTTGTTTACGTTCACTATATATTACCACTTTTCGTTCTTCAATAAACTGAGTTGCTAGATAGCGCTTGTCTTGCCTTTGTCCCGCCTTTGTTGCCCTGTTCACCCACCATGATTGCTTACCTCAGCTTTACTCAATGGTTATTCAAGAAGCTTGCTTAAACAAACGTTTTAGAAGTCCAGCAAACGCCCATGTTCTTAAAATGACACAGGATAAGTCACAGCGCAAAAGTTCTTCTGTAGTGTTTGTGTTCCTATACGTAAATAGGCATGCCACGTGTCGGTGTTAGGACGCTGTCCCCTTCTGTAAGAGCGCCACCCCTTTCCTTCTCTCTTCATCTTAACACAATCGCATTGCGGATGGCCGCGATTAGTTAACTTCAACCTTTCGATGAATCTCACTCAGACTGGAAAACATTGGGAAGTAAGGATTAACGCATTCCAGCGAACGATTAAGATTCCGTACGCCAACAAAGTAGACGCCTTCCTGAGCATCGTGGGTCCGAAGACGTACAAGTTGTAGAAGATTTTGATCGCCTCGAACAAGCGGGCCAGTCAGCATTTGTTAGCACTACAGAAATCATTACGAGAACACCTTTCGCACCAAGGAATCAGTTATCGCGAAAAGAAAGAAGTTTCACGGAAAAGTGCAACATGAAATGGATAGCATTGCGAAGTTCGTAAATGGCCTGAAGCAATCCACAGAAACATACATCTTCGGAGAGAACATGAAATAAAGTCTGAGAGACAGATTTGTATGTGGCTTGGCCCGGACTGACGTCCAAAAGAGACTTCTTGCTGAGGATGAGTCTCGGACTTAAAAAAAAAAGGCATTGCCTTAACCTGGCTAACCCTGGAATTCAGCGCAAAGCAAGCACGCTAGCTAAGTGTCTGAGGCTCGTCCATGGCAGCTCCGCTAACCGTTCGCGACAGCCATTCTATATATACCCACACGACCACCTGGCTATGACGTGGTATCACACGGTCTTACGACACCCCCATCGAATGTCATCACGTGGCTTCACATTCCCCCATGGGATGTTCTTAAGGTCAAAGGTCAACCCGAATGTCACCCAATGTCAAAGTTCAGAGGTCAAAGATCAGAGGTCAGCTAAACGTCATGTGTCGAGGGCTCGACACAGTAACTAAACCACATGATCATACACGGCTAACGTTGTTGGGCTGAAGGTCGTTCAAGGTCATTCTGCAGCCTAGGCCACGACTGCTTTACCTAACGCAGTGAAGCTTTTCGCTTCAAAAGGTGGTTGCGATCGCATTATCAGTACACGCGGCTTCCAAGAACGTAACAGAATGCCGGCCTAACAAGGCAGCCCCCGGAGAACCTTCAGGACTTTTCTGCAGAGGAGGGCCGTACACGGGACAGCTTGACGTGCACGCGATGCGGCTTGCGTCATCGCAACCGGGCTTGCTGGTTCCGAACAGCGATGTGTTTTAGACGCTACCGAGTGGGGCATATACAGGAAATGAGCCGCTCTCATCCGACGTGTGGTTCGCACCCTTCGAAAGCCAACGGCCAAGACACGCAGCTAAAAGACTCCCGGAGGCAAAGCATCAGCGTGTTCGAGACCGAAAAGGACGTCGAGCCACTATTTGAGACAACGCTTGAGAAATCGCGTCAAGAGCCGATATGCTTTACAATGTGTGTGGAGGGAGTGGAGGGAGTGCAGCTTAAAATGGAACTGGACACTGGAGCCGCAGTCTCTGTAATGCTGTACCGGTTGTTTCGGTAACGTTTCCCGCAAATGCGTGCGTGGGCCCAAAGGGGTTGGTGTCAGTAAGCGTGAAACATCAGCACCAGTCACTACAGCTGCCTCTGCATATTCTCCGCCAGGAGGGCCCTGCTCTCACAGGACGAGACCGGATGTTTCAGCCCAGGCTCAACTGGAGTGGTGTTAATCACTTGGAGACACACGACCACGGGGCTTTGGGACAAGCCATGGACCCACATTCCTTGTTCTTGAACGACGAACTCGGTGAAATTGAACGTGAGCAAGCTCAACTATCCATCAAGCTTGAACTAGGCCCAGAGTTTTTTTAAAGCTAGAAGCATTCCGTTCGCGCTGAAAGAAGTCTGCGTGGAGAAAGAACTGAAAAAAAAAGACTGGTTGGTCTGGCGGGGATCGAGCAAATTCCGAACACTTGTTTTGCCTCACCAATTGTATTATTGGTAAAGAAAGATGGCAGCGTTCGTATCGCCGGGTATTATAAGGCGTCTTTGTACATTGACCTAGTCCTTAAAGCATTGACAGCTTTCCCTTACCCAACACACCAGGGGCCTTGATTGTGTCAACGAACATTTCGACCTTTAGTGTTTTGAACTGTTAACTTCAATCATGTCCGTATGAAAGCAAATCGTTTTTTTTTTTGTTATACCTGTTAATCATGTATAATGAGAGCATCATATAGGGAAGAGGGAATGTAGGGCATGTGTTCCGATAAGCAAATGCCTAACTCATTGCCACGTGTCGGTATTAGGGCGCCGCCCCCTCCTTTAAGGACGTCGCCTCTTTACCTCTCTCTTCATCTTGATATAAGCGCATTGCGGTCTGTTTGCGCGGGCAGTCGTTGACCAGCGGGACGCGTGGTCTGACGGCCGGGTGACAATAAACAATCCGAATCCTGGTTACTACGGGGTTGCGGTGTCTTTTGACTTCCGAGACACAACAGCTTCTTACGGCGAACGACTAGAATCCAACACTCACGTGTGTCTTCTCCTCCTGTCACGTTAGTAAGCCATAAAATTGGCTTCTCATCGAATCTCTAAATGTATCGTTGCACTACATAACAAGGAACTTAATGTCTTCAGCTATTTCTGAGTGCCACGGGTCCCAAAAGAATGGTGTAAAGCCGCATCATGACGAGACACCCGCAACGCTGCCTGGGCTGTCTGACTGCCCCCCCCCCCCCCGCTTTTTGACGGGAACGTGCGGATCGGAGTTATCTGGGCGGGATGCCTACACCAAACAGTACGTGGGCGGGCGCAAGAGAATAAAAGTAAGGCCTTTGCACAACCGTTTCCGGGACGCTGACAACAAATAACTAGCTGAAAAAAGCAACCAGTGAAAGATGAACATCAAAATTTACTTCATTCCTTAACCTCCATAAACAGCGGCAATCGCAAGTATTACAAGACAAAATAAGAGTCACCAAAACATTAATTAAAAACCGACCTGCGAGAACACACGAACTATCGGATGTGAGGCGTCTCATAAAAACACACGAAAAGCGACGCTATCTGCCGTTCAAAATAATAATAATAATAATAATAATAATAATAATAATAATAATAATAATAATAATAATAATAATTGGTTTGGGGGGAAGTAAATAGCGCTGTATCTGTCTCATATCCTGAACCGCCCCGTAAGGGAAGGGATAAAGGAGGAAGTGAAAGAAGAAAGTAAGAAAGAGGTGCCGTAGTGGAGGGCTCCGGTATAATTTCGACCACCTCGGGATCTTTAACGTGGTCTGACATCGCACAGCATACAGGCGCCTTAGCGTTTTGCCTCCATAAAAACGCAGCAGCCGCGGTCGGCACAAAGATGGGCTAAAGGAATGCCACCCGCTCTGACAGGCTAGAAAAAATTGTTACGCCTGATAGATTGAAAACACGGATGACACAGAAGTAGGAAACTTTCAGTGAACTGCTGGTACATATAATCTGTAACAACGAATGATTTAGGCTAAACAATATATATAGCGACCAGAAACAGGGTGTAGGGCGTCGCGCTCTGCCGATTATTGAAAGACCATGAGGGACAGAAGGCTGAACGTCACGCTGTAGAGTTGGCAAACCGCCGGGGAGGGGGGGGGGGGGTATAATTACATTATTTTCCTGAAATTTTATTCAAGTCCACAGCAATAAGAGGAAGAAGGAACAACCAAGCAATAACGCTCATCTTGAATCCATGCCTCCGCACCATCTCCTATATATCAGCAATTTAATTTCAATATCAAGCCCAGCAAAGAAAGAACAGTTATCATTCGCTGCTAGATATTTTTGTCAACTGTTAGTTTTTGTCCCCCCCCCCCGCCTTACTGTCCTTGACTTCCATTACCTAAAATACTTTTAAATATTTTTTGGCCGTGTATTTTCTGCTCTGCAGAATTATTTGTCTTTTCGGAGGCCTACCTCTTTTTATTTTCAATTGGTTTAAACCCGTTATACTTCAGTGACGCTTTATTTTAAATTACTTTGAATAAGTCCCACCGTAGTGAAACAAAACAAACAAAAACATGCTCTTTCCAATAATGTGCTCGATGTTTAAACACACTTAATGGAGCGCCGAGGTACTGTTTGGCTTAAGGGCCCATACAACACCGACATATTTCGCGAGTGTACATCCCCACATATCGTGCCGCATACCCAAACTTTTATAACGATTTCCATGCACCGGTAACTGCAGAAACTCCTTCATCAAATAAGCTATTTCATCTATTCTCGGCTCCTCAGCGCTGAAGCACACTAGATCGTCTGCATTTAACCGTTGCCTTGAACTCGTTGCCCAAAGTACGAAAAGCCCGAGCGGCACTCCTTTTCAGAATACTCTTACAAAGTGGTTCTATATACAGACCGATGAGCAGCGAGAATGCTGGAAACCTTGTTTTCCAGAGGATATAATGGACACATGTTCTGAAAGACAAATATTTTAGCGGTCATAGCAAAAAAGACGTATTCCACTGCAAACAACCGAACCCACACTCTTGATCTAAATGAGCTAAGAGAAATGATTGGCGCACTACATCAAACCCTGCAAACCAACCTAGCAATGCTGCAAAGTCAACTTGCAGCGTTGCCAATTGCTCCTGAGAGTCGACACAATATATTGAAAATGTACGCGCAACATGTCAGGTTTTATTGATCGACCCCTCAAGCCATACATCTGGTAAAGTTGAATCGAAGTAGACACTGAAAACTCCAGCTGATTCCATAGGATTTTCAAAGAAATCTCGTAGTATTGGTAGCCACTCACAAACCCCAGTTTTTAGTTATTATCGCCCTTTGAATTAAAACTAATAGTTGTCGCGAAACCTGGATTAGATAAGCAGATAAGGCAGATTTGAACGGCTTGTAACATTACCTGAAAGGCCGCCTGGTCCAGGAGTATGGGAAAGGGCCAGTTGATCAACGGGATATTCTATTTCTACTAATGTTAGAGGGCCACTTATTACCGCCCCCTCGTTCTTTAAAAGTAGCTTAATATCGCACATGAAGCGTGCTACATTAACATCATCAGCATTGTTTGAACTGGCGTAAAATATAGCTGTTTTATTTTTCGAACTCTGCAATAATTGCACCCGTACTTATCACAGGGCGCCAGCATGACTGAATTCCGGAATTAATTTGCAGCTTCGTGCCTGCGCTCATCAAGCAAGGCCTGTTTAGTTCACTTCTTAGAGTGCAAAGCTCGATTAGTGCGAGAGCGAGCACGGGCTGCCCGAAAGCGCTCCGCGTTGAATTTTAAACTTTTGTTTTGATGACATTTCACAGCAGCAACTTCCTTCTTGTGCGAGCCAGGAGCTTCACGTTCCAGGTCGTGAAGATTACGAAGACTCTTGCGCAACTGCTTCTCGAAGCCACCGCCGGACCCTTCGTGGTAGTCTTAGAGGTAGTCTTAGACGTGATCCCGACGTGACGTGGCTCTTGGGACGTGGCTCTTGGGACGTGGCTCAGCTACCCAGGCTGCGGGGCAGTGGCTAAGTACCTGGCGGTGTTGCGTTAGCTTGCTAAATTTCTCCTTCTTTTTGTCTGTGCCTGTTTGCTCCTGTTCTGGGGTGATTGGGTGCGGGACGAGAGCTTAATGTCGACTTCTTCTCCTGGCCAGGGGTTTTCCCCTTGGTCGGCATCTCTTCCTAAAGACCAGCTCCCACTTGATCTCTTTTTCCGCAGCGGTGTTTCAAGCATTCCAGTCGCATTAGTGCCTTCCGATGGAGGCGCTATCCGACTGAACAACCCGGAGGCAGTGCAGGCAGCCCTTCAGTCCACATCGAAGCACTTTATGCACATTACCGATGTCCGGCAGTTCGGCAGGGGTGGTGTTTTGTGCCGGTCGTCGGATAAAGACTGTATTGAAGATCTTCTAAAGTGCACGACCTTCGCCAGCCACCCGGTGAGCGCATTCATTCCGCCTCATCTAGCATGTTCCAAGGGCTTGGTCCGAGGGGTCGACTCTCGATTGAGCCCTGCGGAAACGCTTGAGAACCGCTCGCCTGCAGGAGTGATTGCTGTCCATCGCTGCAGCAGGCTGGTTGACGGAGTAAAAATTCCTACTGAGTCCGTCATTGCCACATTTGCAGGAATATTTTGTCCGTCAGAGATTAAGGTGTGGCCATTGGTTTTTCGAGTAGATGCCTTTAACTCTCGGCCCCTTCAGTGTCAAAACTGCTGGCGATTTGGCCACAGCGGCAAGGCCTGCAAATCGGCCTTACGCTGCTGTGCCTGTGGGGAACGTCATGGCAGAGAGGAATGTCCTGAACAGCAAGAGAAGTGTTGTTTGTGTAGCGGTGCTCATCCTGCTGATTCGCCTGACTGTCCTGCACGAGCACAAGAAGTTCAGGTGCTCGAGCTTATAGACAAGCGCAGATGCACGCGGAGAGAGGCTTTTGCCGCAGTCAAGGAGAGAGCCTCAGCCTACTCTAGTGTGGCCGCCAAATTCCCACCCATAATGGATTCTAGTTTGTCCCAGGCTATTACAGCGGCAGTTGAGAAAGCTGTGGCAAATGCAATGGATCGCATTATGGAAACCGTGTCCACGTGCATTTCGCAGGTCATAGCTGCTCAGATGACCAATCTTCTGCAGGCGTCCACCACTCCGCTCTTGTCTTCTTTGGCTTCGGAAGCTACCCCTCCTTCTGTAGTAATGGATTCCGCTCCACAGGGCCAAAAACAATGTGAGCAACAAAAGGCCTCTCAGCCCTCTCCTTCGAATAGCGTTATGGACGCATCCTCTATGGATTGTATTGATATGGAGTCTGATCTCCGCGCCCAGAAACGAAGTGGGTCTCCTCTGAATATTGCAGGTCCATCTTGCCCCCAGTCAAAGACAAAGAAAAGTAACGCAAGTCAAAAGGCTAAGACCAGTATTCTAGAAAAGGCAGTCGCGGCTGCGGCACTTCCGCCAAGATAGGGTTCTTAAGTGTACTCCAGTGGAATTGTCGATCAATATTCTCAGCTTCAATAGATTTAAATTGCCTATGCAATCAGCTTCTACCAGATTTAGTTGCTTTACAGGAAACATGGCTAACTCCAAATTTCAATTATCATCTCAAGGATTACCATCCGTTCCGGCTTGACCGGTCATCACGAGGGGGAGGGTTGTTAGTGCTCATATCTACAAAGTTTTGCCACAGGGCATGCATTTCTTTTCAATATGCGGACAATGAATGTGAAATCCTTGCGGTTGACCTCAGTGTCCCAGGTCAACAGCCCTTTACGGTAGCTAATGCATATTTCCCGTCTGGTGTGCGTGACACTCGGCCCCTTGACTCACTCATGTCTAGTAGCCGATCTCAGGTTCTATTACTTGGCGACTTCAATTCGCACCATGTGACCTGGGGGTTTAAAACAGACAGCTTTGGTTCTAGGCTATTTGATTGGGCTTCTGGCAACAACTTGATCTGCAACAATTCCGGATTGCCTACGTTTGTTCGCAGTCAATGCCGCTCTGCCTTGGATTTAACTTTTTCCTCCCCAGGAGTCTCCGTTATGTCTTGGGCGCCTGTTGACTGTGCAACAAACAGTGATCATCTACCGATTAGTTTCAAGTTTGCGTGTAAATTAACTCTTCCTGAGCGACATCAGCGCACGTTAATAAATTACAATTGCTTTAAAGACACTCTAAAATCAGCCCTCCAAATCACTTCAGACACTCGCGCTCAGATAAGTGCCGAAAGCAAGGCTGCACATCTATGTTCAGTACTGGACCATGCAAGGCAAGCGTCTGAATTTTTCGTTAAGAGAACAAAGGGTGCAATCGCGAACAATTGGTGGAATGCTGAGTGCACGCGTGCATATAGACGACGGAAAGCAGCTTGGAAGAAACTTCTCATCAATCAATGCCCAAAAAATTGGCTGGATTATAAGTATGTTGCAGCAACATTTAAGCGCACTGTCGCCCGTGCAAAGGAGGAGTATAATACAAATCATTATGATTTCCTTTCCCAATCAGGAAGTAAACGAGCTTTGTTTAATTTCATGAGGCGCAACAAGGTGATTCCTCCGACTGCCAACATTGAATCCCTCGTTCAGTCCCCTGCTGACATCGCAAAGGCCTTAGAAGATATTGCGTGTGGCCTAGAGCTTCGCTTTACATCTGCTTTACCTTCTCCTACTATATTCACATGCACCTCAAGTGATTTCACTGAGGTCTCTATGCCTGAGCTGTCGCAAATTGTTCTGCGCTTATCCCCAGCGGCTCCTGGCCCCGATAAGGTCACTTCATCTATGATCAAAATTTTGTTCAATGAATCTCCTGCAGACCTGTTGGCTCTAATTAACCATTCTATTAAAGGTCCTTGGATACCGCATGAGTGGCGTCTTGCTGAAATAGTTCCATTGCTTAAAAACCAAGGGGAGGGCTTAACTTTAGACAATATACGCCCTATTTCGTTAACATCGAACCTAGTGAAATTGGTGGAAAGGGTCCTTCTCAGCCGTGTCATGTCATTCATTTCAGAAAATGCTGTATTGAATCCATGTCAAATTGGTTTCAGGCCGGGTTGTTCAATTTGGTGTGCTCATACTGACCTTGAGAGTCGTATTAAATTAGCTCGCAATAGAAAACAGTTTGCTGCGCTTGTCACCTTGGATGTCAGTAAAGCATACGACAGCGTGGAGCACTCGACTCTATTACTAAGATTACAGGAACTCAACTTCCCAAGCTATTTTGTAGCCTGGATTTCTGTTTTTTTAGAAAATAGAGAATTTTACTGCTGCCAAAATGGTGTTTCCTCAAGGAGATTTCCACAGACAAGAGGTGTTCCGCAAGGATCAGTTCTCTCACCTGTTCTTTTTAACATTTTTCTAAGCTCAATTCCATGCATTCAAAATGTGAAAACTTATGTGTACGCCGACGATATTGCATTTTTTGCATCAGCAGGTGACATTCACACTCTTTATCGAACCCTGCAAAATTACCTCAATGTTCTTGACAACTGGCTAGGAAGAATTCATCTGTCCCTTAATGTGAAGAAATGCGCATTGTTAGTATTTCCAGTTTCTGTTCCTGTAAACATCTGCCTGGTCTATAGAAATAACATAATACCTCAAGTTCAGACGGTGAAGTATCTCGGTGTAATATACGACTCTACTCTCTCCTGGCGGCCACACATTGAGCAAGTTTCTGCAAAAGGAGTTCGGGCCATTGGCATCCTGCGCAGGCTTTGTAGTGCTAGGTCAGGCATGAGAAGGCATACGCTTCTGATGATTTATAAAATGTACGTCCGCCCAATTTTGGAGTTCGGGTGTGTTTTATTCTCAGGAGCTCCTGCCTATAAACTTCGCCCTCTTGTGCTTTTGGAGCGTGAGGCGTTGCGCCTTTGTCTGGGGCTTCCAAAATATGTCGCCAATGCTGTTCTGCACCTTGAGGCGCGAATGCCTTCGTTATCAGCTAGGTTTCGCCTTTTAACAGTTCAAACATTTTTAAAATTGTGCGACTCACCTCTTCACGCTTCCAGTATAATATTTCTTAGTCAACCTTCCGCCTTTTTTGGTGCTGCCTGGTCTCGATTTCATACCCCGCAGATATGTTACGTGCAGTCCCTCCTTGATCACATAAATATTCATTTCACTGATGTCCGCCAAATATATAACAACTCCTCATCTGTCCAGATTGAATTCGATGACATTTTCCCATCGAATGCAAAGCTGCAGCCCTTCCCGCTTCTTCAGGGTCTATTGCAGGACCACCTAAGGTCCTTTCCCTCTCATGTTCTTATTGCTACCGATGCCTCGCAGGATCGCGAAAAGGCAGGTGTGGGAATTTTTTCACCTTCACTGGATTGGTCTTTTTCTCTCCGTCTTCCTGACTTCACTCCAATTTTTCTGGCTGAATTATTAGCAGTAATCTTAGCCTTACGAAAATTAGAATCTACCGTTTCCCAGGTCGTGGTTATGACAGACTCTCTGTCCATTTGCTCTTCCTTATCCTCACCCACTGACTCTCGGCCATTACGCCTCTTTAAGTTCCTGATTCCGCTGCATCTAAATTCGGTAAGGTTGCTTTGGGTACCAGGTCACATGGGCTTTCACTTAAATGAGGTTGCAGATTCCTTAGCAAGAGCCTCTCTCAGCGGCCCAATTGTTGCTGTCCTACCATCGTGTGCATATACAGCTGCGGTGAGGTTTCGCGGCTACACAATATTTCAGGAATTTGCTGCCTCGGCTCTTACATCATCTCCCGAATATCAGCATCTTCTGCATCCTTGGAGTAGCAAAGACTGGCGCTCACGCAGACTAGAGGTCTCTTTCACGCGTTTGCGTTGCCGGGTTCCCCTTCTAAATTTCTACCTTCACAGATCTGGACTGGCAGCTTCCCCACTGTGCCCTTTTTGTGCCGAACCTGAGACAATGGATCACTTCCTGCTGTTCTGCCGCCGCTTTTCTCATTTGAGGAAGCGTTTTTTTGCAAATTCCATTTCATCAACTGGGCTTGCCTGTGTCTTCCGCGGTTGTTCTTTCCATTGGCGCTTCTTTGCTTGGACGAAGCGACAGGAGTGTGCGCTCTGCTGTGCAAAATTTTCTTCAAGAAACGCAGCGACTCCCATTCTAATTTTTTTTTTCCCGATCTCAGTCAGTAAGACATTGCAACATTACAGGCATTGTGTACTATTATGCACATTAAGCAATTGTCCCGTCTTCGATCTACAAGTTAACTGAATCGCTTTCCTTCCCTCTTCCAATCAATCAGAGTACATACTATTTCCACTGCTTTTCCCGTCAAAAATTTCCTGTATCCAGTAATTAACCGCCTGTGTCTTGGCCACTTCCCCGTAGTGGGTATGTGCCAGCAATGTTTGAGGCCTTCCTTCCTTCCTTCCTTCTCGCCAGCCTTTTCATGGGAGAACGTCATAGAACCGATCTCAATGGCTATGCCATGAACTTATAGCTTAAACATATCCATGCTGCAAATAATGAAATACGCATGGACATGCAAAATGTGAAAGCTGTCCCCACTCACTTTCTACAGTCCTCCTTGCTTGTCAGCAAAGCATTAAGCTTTCGAAGATCTTACAAAGGCTGAAACTTTGGACGAACGTGTTCTCAGATCCACACAATGACTATGCAATGGTTGCAGGAAGAGACAAGTTTAACATCGCTCGCAGTGCATCGCATAATGAATGCTGCAGAGGCATAAATCCTGTTGAGACGAGCATGGGTGGCTTCTCTAAATTAATTGAGAGTGGAGTGCAGCCCAGCGTCTATTAGACATGCGTTTTCAGTGATGCACGATGTTATGGCTAAGCCCGGTACGCTCATTTTGTCCACACACAGGGTTACCAATGGGCACATTCTAAAACGAGCCAGATCTAGAGCTAAGACAGCCAAATATATCTATGTCATTTAATCTTAGCGCACAATTTGTAGCCAAACAGGGCAGGAGCGATATTATGATTACAGTTGTTAGTGAAAAGGGTAAGTAATATCATTTTGAATCAACTCAGGAAAGAGAATAAGGAGCAAAAGATTTTGGCCATTTTCTTTGCCTTCAAGCCACATGTACGGTGCAAATAAATGACTTAATAAATGCTCTGTGAACATAGATAGCGATGTTGAAAGTGTAATTTTTTCACATTCTAGCCAACTGCTTCAACTTCGTTCTGAACAGCCAAGCTTGTCTTTGTTGGGTATTTGTTTTTTGTGAAGCTCACGCAGGAAAACATGCACTCAGTATCATCATTAAAAGCTGGAACTGTCGAAATTTTCGTGTGCCTTGCGCCAGGCGTGGAAAAGCGCATTGGTGTCTTTGTCTGTGTGGCTTTCTAAGATGCCGCTGCGGGCCATAAACTAAAGTATGATGCGTATCAAGTGCACGCTAATTGTTTGCGGCTGTCGTATTTCTGACTTAGATGGGGGAACCTCCAACAGATACAGCGGCAGCTTCGTATGCCTTCACGGCTCTTCGCGCTTTCTGTGCCATCAGGATCGATGGCGAGCAGCTTCCAATGTGGAGACGAGGCATTTGGAAGCCGCTGTATGATCTGTATTGCTGCCTCAAGAAATTCTAAATTTCACTATACGGCCCTTTAGTCTAGTGAAATTTCGAGTTGATGGTCAATTCGCTCTCGCCCGGATGTCTTGTCATCTGAGTTGATAGACCAACCACCCTGGGCAGGCGGTTGTCCTGTGTTCGAACTCCGGCCCAGGACGAGTTTTTCTTCAACAACGTAGTTTCTCTGAAAGCTGTATAGTGTTCTTTATAGCCTTAAGGCTGCGCTTGGGTGGGTGCTGTTGAGTAATTACTTCCCTTCTATTCTTTGGTTTCTCTACTCTGCTGGCTGGTTTTCTTTTATTTAAGTCGGGTTTACTCGGCCGCATGTCTTTAAATATACAGTTAGTACATTGAGCCTGCAGCGAAAGCACTGGTCAGTTCCTCATGCACATCCTCTGTACATTTCAGTGTGGAGGATGTGCATGATGACCGGTATCGTGAAACGCCTTCTGATAGCTAACCGCTATTAAGCGGAGCTAATCATAGCCAAGACGACCGGCACACTTTCTCTGTATGATAATTTCAGAATTTGTCGAATCAGTAAGTTTTGGTAACGTATGGTTTTCGCGGAAAAAAATTTTAAGTAATAGAATATGATGGCCCCACTTCGACAGTGAACCATTACTGTATTTTCATGGCTTCCATACCAGAGAACCTCGTGTTCACGCTTTATACTCCCTGGCTGTGGTTGGTCGTCGCTTCCTGCTTCAGAGTTTAAAGCATAAAAGCTTAGTGACTTTTTTATTACCGTCTGGCATCCGATGCTATCGAATAGGGCGAGTTCATCTTGTAAATTCGCACGCGAAGGCTGCTTGCAGTTTCTTTCTGCCTCGCTAATTTTTTTCAGGCGTGGCCGTGTCTCAAAATTCGCGGTCAAAATTCACTCATCACTTCTAAAGAATTGAAGCTGCTGCGCAAAGTATCCACGCGCCATCTGTTGAACAGCAGATAAAATGCATTGGTTTCCCGCGCTCGCAACAAGAGGGCGCATTCGACTCTTCGGTTGGCGGCTGTTTTCAGGGCAATCTGCTTGAAGTAACGAAGTGTATTAGAGTAGCTGTTACGCAATATATACCGTTTCATGACTTACAAGGGAGATAAGGCGACGTAGCCCAGGAATTCCTGCGGTAATTTCTCAAAAGAGCGGGGCTTGATTTCACCGTAACGGGCTCACTGAGAGCGATATAAAAGGATGATAAAGGGCAAATAAACTGGGAAGGGGTAGTATAGTACGTAGCAGGTCAACGTGCGAATTGGTTTGCACGTTGACGTGCTGTCCCCCTGTTCTTCATACTTTGCAAGAATGGAACACATACCATAGGAGAGTTGTGCTGGCTTTATTTAAGGCACTGTCGACACGGGATAACAATAGCGCAATGTCTTCCAGGATTAATGCACACCGATACTGTAGTACTGCAAAAATCCAAAGCGAGCTACAACTACTTTCAGAAATCGGCTGGAAGGAAGCAGTCAAGATTTTATTCAAATTGAGAGTTGAAAAGTCGAGCTAGTGCTTTACAGTAGCGGTGCTGGTACAGCATTAGTACAGGGACACGGACCACGTCCAGTATTCGCGGAAAATATTTTGAAAATGGGAATATTGTAAGACACCGTTATGGAAATATTGAAGGTGTCGGTATACTCCTCTGATATGTAGCAAAATCTTTCTTTTACATTTTTTTCTATCGATCGCTTCGAACACTTAAAACTGCCATAAAAAACCTTTGAGGAGCACTTCTGGCGACAGCAAAAAACGTTAATCGCAAAGAAAATACTAGACTGCCGTCGGGTGATAGGCGGATATATTAGTTTTTATAGTGAAATCCAACATTGCATGTAAAAAATTCCGTTCATAAATGGTTTTTCTCTCAAAAATGCTTTTTCCCACAATTGTTGGGTAAGGTGAAATTCCGTGCATAGAGAAGAAATGCAGATACTTGGCTGTGTGGGTCAGTGAAAGCAGAGAATTGACATTTATGAGCCATAAAGAGCATCTCAAGAAGAAGGCAAAGAGAAACGCTGCTGTAATGAAGCATAGAACACTAAAAAGTAGTGCACTAGATATCAAGTAATACGAGGCATGTCGATGGATGGAAGGAACTGACGATTGCGAACACGGGGCACCTCTCTTCCTCAAGCACAGTCTGCTTAAGGCCGATCAAATATATTTCTACCATTTGTTCCAACATATGTACAAAATCCGACTGTACACCACCATATACGTAGTGGCACAGGCATGGTCTTAGTTGTTTACATTCTTTTTAGGCTGCCCCACCATACCTTTTGTACACCACCATTCCAGACAATCATTTATTGCAGTACCACCTTCGTACACAGAGGAAACTGATCCCTAGGACTCGTACCAACTACGGAGGGCAGGAAATTAACTATCAAGCACCTACTGCCCTAAGTAATTTTTCTAGTTATCTTGAAATCAGTATTTATCCGAGACATTTTAATGAAATAATCAAAGGCTGTCGATGACAAATAACATACATAATCCATAAACTCTCGTGCTCTGATGTCTTGACGCGACCGTAGCATATCTGACATGTACTGCACTTTCTTTCTGAGATCGGTATTACTATACTGTAACACAGTCAAGTATTTTTTCATCTATTTCTTTCGATGCACAGAAGAAATGTTATTTCATGTCATGCTTTGTTGCTCTTCTGGGACCATTTTTCAAGCAGTCTCCTTACCTTTATTTCACTGTGACGCGTTACCTTTTCCAAGTGCACTGTACTCCAAACTGTACAAGGCAGCTGAGGCCTCGTCAGGCGCCACACGCCTTTTGCTTCAGCTTCCTCTTTCTTCGTTAGAAACAAAATAAAGTCTGATTTGATTTGATTTGATTTGGTATTGGACTGGAAATTGGACGCACTATAAAGACTGGAGATTAGCCAGAAAACAGTGTATAGATTGCCTCTAGTTCCTCATGGAAAGGCAAGAAGCGAAGCTGCAAAGGGGGATATGGGTTGGTCGCCTTTTAAGCACGTGAAGAAAAGAGTAAAATTAGCCTTTTTTGTTGATATTCCCGATCCGGCTTATCAATTCTGACAAAAGCGCGAAAGTTTGTTATCTACAGCAACGAACGCTATCCAAGGTCATGATATGCCAGACGCGCTAGTCAGAACCCCTCACCAATAACTGTACATTACCAAATAATTTGTAAACCCGTAGACCTGAGATTTAGTTCATTTCTAAGCTAAACACGGGATCCGGCCCAGTTTTGTTTCGGGCTATGCTAAGAATTTAGCAGAAAAACAGTTACATGGTTCAATGTATGCAGTCGTTCCACTGCTATAATTCGTTAATACCCAGTGACACAAGGTCCTTGGGATATCCTAATCATAGCCACCCCACACTCCTACTGGAACTTCCAAGAAATTGCTGAGAATTTAGCAGAAAAACAGTTGCATGGTTCAATGTGTGCAGTCGTTCCACTGCTATGATTCAGTAATACCCAGCGACACCAGGTCCTTGGGATATCCTAATCATAGCCACCCCTCACTCCTACTGGAACTTCCAAGAAATTTCCAAGGATGCCCTTGATTTAGATTCCCTGACAGATTATCCGGTGGATTATAGGAGCTGGCGTTGATAATGTGGCCACTTGCTCGCTTCTTACAATGACTCAACATTCGACACACACGTCCTTCCTGGTCCCCACACGAATTCAAGAAGGCCTGTCTAATCTCCTCACCAGAAGTCCAACATGACCTGAGCGGAACTTTTTGTAAGGGTCTTGCACGCGCTCTCAGACACCTGTGGATGGCAGCGTTTCTCCAAGATTTTGTGGAGATGTGGGGTCAAACCGAACAATCTACAGGCGCAAAACACGTCTCATACCGAGCAATTCTGGACAAAAGCATTTTTGAACGGGAAAGAGTTTATGAGCGCAGTTTTTTTCATGTATTGTAAGATTTCACCCTAACAAACAATATATAATAAGGGAGCAATTACTAATTGGCATCCACCCAAACACAGTCATACGGCTACAGAGGAAAGCTGTACAGCTTTCTCAGACACTTCACAGTTAAAAAAAATTCGTTCTGGTCCGGTGTTCGAACCCGGGACCACCGCTTCACCGAAGCAGTCGCTCTACCAACTGAGCGAACCGGGACGGCAAGCTTACGGTAGGGCGAGAGCGAATTGATCAATAACTGGGAATCAATAAGTGGGAACAGTGTTAGTCAAATGTTTAGGTTTTGGTCAAATTACTTCGTTATTACAAATCTACTCCACCTTGGGGGATTCCCCTAAGCATTTGACCGACATCCAATACAACCGCAGGGCTTCCATCGGCTGGCTTGAATTTTTTGGTTATTAACGTTTTTGCTATCGTCAAAAGCATTCCGCATTGGTTTTATATGGTAGTCTTAACTGTTTGATGCGAGCGGTGGAAGATTTTACTCCACATCGCAAGAATGGACCATTGTCTTCAATGTTTCTATACCAGTACCTTACAGTTTTCCGATATCCAAATTGTGTTCCAGAATGTTGCACATGTTTTGAACGGTGGGAGGCACTGCTGACCAGCGATAACCTGGAGGCCCAACGGACTCTCATCCAACAGGTCCACAGGGCAGCTCAAGCCATTGGAGCCCTGGAATAAGGACCCCACTCATAAAGTCGAACAACTCCCCTTCTGTCTATTAAGGATTTTCGCTCTCCTCTTCCTCCTCCGAGTGTGACTTTTGATGTTTTCCGGTAGATACGCGCCACATATAGTAATAATAAATCTTTAGCACCACACGCTTTCTTTTAAAACTCCGTTGAACATTTCTTGCCAAGCCTTAACACTCCTGACACATTTCTGGTGGGCCAATGAAACTTAGCGGCTTGTAATGGGTCACACCACGACAAACAAACCTTTTAATTTGTGCCGCCATCAAGTGCTGCATATATAACTGTGTACGTTTAAAATTTTTGCACGAATTTTGAAAATATTTTTATTAATTTACACGGTCTACTGGCGGCAGAGAGAAGGCTCTTATATGTTATGTCTGAAGAAAAATCTATTCGTCAAACTCTTAAATTTCATCTAGCGATAGATGCTCGCGAAAGGAACTCTCACGGTTTGTCCCCCTGAGATCCTCGGCCTGCGGCCGAGAGTGTTTAGGCACGCACCTTCTCTGTTGGAAAGTAAAAGTTTGCTCTCTGTCTCTTTCTCTCTGAGCCGCTACCATTCTGGAATAGCGAAGTAAAAGCTTCACTCCTTCAGTGGAAGTTCGAATTTCGCTCGGCATGCGGTAGACGTCGATAAATAAACGCTGGAGGTCTCGTCTCATAAAATCAGGGAAGTGACCTAAGTATAGGTCTTAAGTAGTCATATGCGGTACAGCAAATTAGCCACACAGTTCGTTTTCATCATGCAGTACGAACAGTACATTCAATTTAACGTCAGTCTCGTCCTGTGCTACTTCCTTTTAAGAGCGTTAGCTCTTACTCATGGACATTTCGTTGGGTCTCCTACCAATGGATGGATGGATGGATGGATGGATGGATGGATGGATGGATGGATGGATGGATGGATGGATGGATGGATGGATGGATGGATGGATGGATGGATGGATGGATGGATGGATGGATGGATACGGCTGAACCCTTTAAATGGGGCGGTGGCTCAAGCCACCTAGCCATGACTTATGAAATTTTACTCTCCTCTTGATTTTAGCCACCAATCAGATAACCTTCGCTTGGTTACTTCTACCGGCTTAAAATCTACTTTCCCTTCACTGTCCTTAAACCCCAATGCCTTGGGCATAAGTCAGCCCCGCTGCTTTCCACTGAAGGGTGAGGCCCTTTACAGAAAAGTATGAAGTGTTCAGCCGTTTCCTCCTCCTCTCCGCACGCAATGCACAACGTGTCTATCTCGTGTGTACCTGACTCTATACGTCTTAGTCCGCAAAACTCCCGTCTTGGCCTCAAACAACAAAGAGCTTCCCCTACAATTATCATAGATATTTTCTTTGGCAATTTCCTGCTTAAAAACCCTCTATGTTCCCAGTGCTGATTTCGTCAGCATCCCTGTTTTCCACAGAGCTCTCTGTCTTTCTTTAACCTTTTTCTTAACTGATAATTGCTGATTTGCCTCCCTACTGCTGTCCAGATACTTGCTTGTCAATTTTCTAGTTCGCTTTCTCCATTTCGTGGCAACGTTCTTTATATACAGGTATCTGAAAACCACCCTGAGATCACAGCGCCATCTCTGGCAGCAACTAGAAAAGAGCAGATCTCTCATTGAGACGTATAGCGCCGTCTACAGTGCGTCAATTCGTTCCGCTATATATACTCCGGCAACAAGGGGCACCCATCCGGGGACAGTTGTGTACCGAATTTTTTAGGCAAAGAAACTCTACAGGTAGTGGTATAAATATTAAACCACAATTAAATAAGAGGTAAACATTGTATACATGCAATTACTAATTGAAGCGTTACCATATTGCACCGCCGAATTCTAGGTCCACCTTGACCCCCCAAACGAAGCAACTTCCGTTTGGGACGTATCCTGAGGGGGTGCAACTTGACAACGGGTAGACGTGCATCGTAATTTCTCTGATAGATGGCGCTAGGCGTCGATCGCTAGTCTAGGTGCAAAAGTTGGTTTACTTTTCCGAACCTCTCAGGGTTTTCTTCACTGGCCCCGCTGGATGCCTAAAGACTCGTTTTACGCACGGCCAATAAAGCTAACGCTCGTTACTTCGACGTCTGCCAGACGGTGGCGGCCTTTTTTTTTTCTTGTCGCAAACTGGTGCTTTCGCCTGATCTCCGATTATGTCTTGCCCTCAGCAAAAAACATGGATCATACGGTGTCTTTTTGATGCGAGAAGCTTCACTACGCGAGGTAAAGCGGTCGTCGCGTAGGCCAGAGAAGACTTTGAACGACCTTCAGCCCAACCACGTTAGCCTTGTATGACCATATGTGGTACAGTTATGGTGTCGAACCCTTGACCCCTGACCTGGGCCCATGACATTTAGTTGACCTTTGGGTTGACCGTTTACCTTAAGAACATCCGATTAGCTTAAGTGAAGCTACTTGATGACATCAGATGGGGGTGTCGTAAGACCATGCGATACCACGTCATAGCCACGTGGTCGTGTGGGTATATATAGAACGGCTGTCGCGAGCGTGTTGCGGAGCTGCCGTGGACCAGCCTCAGACGCTTAGCAAGCGTCCTTCGTGTTCTTGGAATTGCAGGGTTAGCCAAGTTACCCACTACCAATTTTGTTTTGCTATACTCATACTGATAAAACATTTACAGCGACTAAACTACTGCTTCGAGCGATCAGTTCCGAGAAAAACTTTCCTCGCGGCGAAGTTTTTCCGCTAGCACCCGTATAGCAGGCGGCGCCCGTGTGCTGACCAATGTCAGTGCATGTTAAAGATCCCCAAGTGGTCGAAATTATTCCGGAGCCGTCCACTACGGCACCTCTTTATTCGTTTCCTCTTGCACACCCTCCTTAATACCTTCCTTACGGCACGGTTCGGGCGTCGACCGAAAAATGTGAGACAGTTACTGCATCTGTTCCTTTCCTCAAGAACCAATTTTCAATTTTTTTTCCGTCGACGGCCCTTGAGCGGCCAAGAGGGCAGGTTGCCCAGATGCTTCTCACTGTTGTTGTTGCCGGTGAGACTGAAAAAAGAATGAAGTGAAAGTTCGCGGGCCTGCCTACTGGCTCAAGCTGAGCAACAATCGCTGCCACGTGCAGAGTAAAAATGTTGTGAGAGGAAATATTGAAAGACAAGACGCGCGTCGTAACAAACGCGTCATATGAAGCGACGACGACGGTTTAGCAACAGATACAGGGGACTCAGATATCTGTTGCCAAAGCCGGCGTCGACGCTTCAGGGGATGCGGCTGTTGCGACGCGCGTCAGTCAATCTTTCCTCTCACATCTTTCAACTCTCTTCTGTCTGCACGTGGCAGAGATTGTGGCTCAGCTTGAGCTAGTGGGCAGGATCGTGCACTTCATTTCCTTTTCAACCTTCCTTCAGTCGCAACAACCACAACAGATACACCAGGTGACAAGGGGCTCTCGCTTACGGTGCTGGGATCTAGGAGCTCTCACCACGTTGGTGCCTAGATCCCAGCACCGTAAGGCCAGGCAGCCATCTCCTCCTTCTCTCCCAAAAATAGGCCACCTTTGTCAGACGATGATGCTAGTTTGACCTCCAAAGCCTGGCGGCGTCGCTTTCATCATCACACGGCTGTATTAACGCGGTATCATGAAGCTTCCGTTGAGCAGAAAATCCAGCGTCGTCGGCGTTGTGAGCAAGAAATCCTCGAGGGAGCAACCAGGTGGGCCACCTAGATCACGTCCCATTGTGGCGCCATCACAACCTGCCCACCAGATTGTGAGCAAACTGACCCCAATGGCAGGTGGCAGTTGGTTGTTTTTTTTTGGAGAGGGGAGGAAATGATGCAGTATCTGTCATATATCGTTGGACACCTGAACCGCGCCGTAAGGGAAGGGATAAAGGTGGGAGTGGAAGAAGAAATGAAGAAAGAGGTGCCGTAGTGGAGGGCTCCGGAATAATTTCGACCTCCTGGTCGAAATAATTTGCCTCCATAAAATAATAATAATGGGAATAATTTGCCTCCATAAAAACGCAGCCGCCGCGGAACTCCGGATCAGTAGCCGAGCGCCATAATCACTGAGCCACCGCGGCGGGTAAAGTTAAATTAATGATTCGTCGCTCGGGGAGAGCAACCTGGGGCGCACACGCGCCACCGGTGGCGGTACCCGCCATGGCAGGGCAGTGACGCATCGGTTAACCGCTGCACCACTGCACCAGGAAGGGTATGAGGACTCCCAGTGATCTATGAATGTAAAGTCGGGAATGACTAATTCCGCATATGTGGGCATTAATTAACCCATTACGCTATTGCGTCAAGCACTTAAGGCGGAGCTTAAGTATGCCCTCCAATTTTTTTGCCGTTGCCGACACTTTATCTCGCGCGGGCGAGCACGCCAAATCTCCGCTGCTGACTGCGGCTAATTTGACTCGGCCATCTGCCACGACCACGGAGTTGTATATGCCGCGCGAGTTCCGCTCTGATTCGCAAAGACGAAGCGGCGATAGGCGCATGAGGAGACCTGCTCTCTGCAGCCCCTCCTTCTCCCCTCCTCCCCTTCCCCTCACTCCCTTCAGATGTCTGTGCGGACGGATCACTGAAGGTCATCGCAGATGCTCTGCACTTAACAACGATTCGCTATTAGAATTAAACGAATTAATTAATACGTAAGCATTACTTGGCTCATGCGTGGCGTCCACGGAAAATGTGTAGAGAAAGTGCATGTATGCAGAAAGTGTTAACAGAAGGTGTGGACACTTGCCCGAGTTACTCGGTAACTTTGGTAAGCTTGGGTAAGTTCAGAGAATCGCCGCGCAAGCTGCAGCCAATAGGAGAAAGCTCGGGTAAATCCTGAGGAGCATCGCGTCAGCTGTGCAAGAAGTTGCACGGGAAAATTCGGAGGAGAGTCGCGCCAGCTGCGCTAGATGATGATGAATCAACATTTATTAAGCCCGAAATAAATCGGTGGCGCATGCAGGCACCAGACGGGGTGGTACCCTAGTTACGGGACTCATATGTTTACAGCAGCTCCTGGCCCCTGTCTGTCACTGCGAGCTGAATCGGTAGGGCGGGGCTCGATAACAAGGTCTTCCATCGCTCGAGGGGTTGGGGATGAAGTTGCTCGGGAAAATTCGGAGGAGCGTCGCGCCAGCTGCGCAAGAAGTTGATCGGGAAAATGCGGAGGAGCGTCAGGCCACCTGCGCAAGAAGTTGCTCGGGAAAATGTGAAGGAGCGTCGCACCACCAGCGCAAGAAGTTGCTCGGGAAAATGCGGAGGAGCGTCGCGCCACCTGCGCAAGAAGTTGCTCGGGAAAATGCGAAGGAGGGTCGCGCCAGCTGCGCAAGAAGTTGCTCGGGAAAATACGGAGGAGCGTCGCGCCAGCTGCGCAAGAAGTTGCTCGGGAAAATGAGGAGCGTCGCGCCAGCTGCGCAAGAAGTTGCTCGGGAAAATGTGGAGGAGCGTCGCGCCAGCTGCGCAAGAAGTTGCTCGGGAAAGAGCGGAGGAGCGTCGCGCCAGCTGCGCAAGAAGTTGCTCGGGAAAATGCGGAGGAGCGTCGCGCCAGCTGCGCAAGAAGTTGCTCGCGAAAATGTGGAGGAGCGTCGCGCCAGCTACGCAAGAAGTTTCTCGGGAATATGCGGAGCGTCGCGCCAGCTGCGCAAGAAGTTGCTCGGGAAAATACGGAGGAGCGTCGCGCCAGCTGCGCTAGAAGTTGCTCGGGAAAATGCGGAGGAGCGTCGCGCCAGCTACGCAAGAAGTTGCTCGGGAAAATGCGGAGGAGCGTCACGCCAGCTGCGCAAGAAGTTGCTCGGGAAAATGCGGAGGAGCGTCGCGCCAGCTGCGCAAGAAGTTGCTCGGGAAAATGCGGAGGAGCGTCGCGCCAGCTGCGCAAGAAGTTGCTCGGGAAAATGCGGAGGAGCGTGGCGCCAGCTGCGCAAGAAGTTGCTCGGGAAAAGCGGAGGAGCGTCACGCCAGCTGCGCAAGAAGTTGCTCGGGAAAATGCGGAGGAGCGTCGCGCCAGCTGCGCAAGAAGTTGCTCGGGAAAAGCGGAGGAGCGTCGCGCCAGCTACGCAAGAAGTTGCTCGGGAAAATGCGGAGGAGCGTCGCGCCAGCTGCGCAAGAAGTTGCTCGGGAAAATGCGGAGGAGCGTCGCGCCAGCTGCGCAAGAAGTTGCTCGGGAAAATGCGG
>JARKHS020025949.1:0-31769 GCA_030143305.2 Amblyomma americanum | reverse complement strand
TAGAACTATACATCAAAAACTGCAAGTACATGTGTGTGTCTCGTCGTAACACCACACTACTTTCATATATTGATATTAATCATGCTCTCGAGTACACTAAGAAGTGAAACATGGAACTAAACATCAAAAACTTCAAGTACTTGCGTGTGTCTCGTCGTAACACCACACTACTTTCATATCGTGATATTAATCATGCTCTCGAGTACACTAACAAGTGAAACATGGAACTAAAAATCAAAAACTGCAAGTACAAGCGTGTGTGTCGTCGTAACACCACACTACTTTCATATCGTGATATTAATCATGCTCTCGAGTACACTAACAAGTGAAACATGGAACTAAACATCAAAAGCTGCATTACATGCGTGTGTCTCGTCGGAACACCACACTACTTTCATATCGTGATATTAATAATGCTTTAAGTACACTAACAAGTGAAACATGGAACTAAACATCAAAAACTGCAAGTACATGCTTGTGTCTCGTTGTAACACCACACTACTTTCATATCGTGCTATTAATCACGCTCTCGAGTACACTAACAAGTGAAACATGGAACTAAACATCAAAAACTGCAAGTACACGCGTGTGTCTCGTCGTAACACCACACTACTTTCTTATCGTGATATTAATCATGCTCTCGAGTACACTAACAAGTGAAACATGAAACTAAACATCAAAAAGTGCAAGTACATGCGTGTGTCTCGTCGTAACACCACACTACTTTCATATTGTGATATTAATCATGCTTTGAGTACACTAACAAGTGAAACATGAAAGTAAACATAAAAAAAGGAAGTACATGCGCGTGTCTCGTCGTAACACCACACTACTTTTATATCGTGATATTAATCATGCTCTCGAGTACAGTAACAAGTGAAACATGGAAGTAAACATCAAAAACTGCAAGTACATGCGTGTGTCTCGTCGTAACACTACACTACTTTCATAACGTGATATTAATCATGCTCTCGAGGACACTAACAAGTGAAACATGGAACTAAACATCAAAAACTGTAAGTACAAGCGTGTGTGTCGTCGTAACACCACACTACTTTCATATCGTGATATTATTCATGCTCTCAAGTACACTAACAAGTGTAACATGGAACTAAACATCAAAAACTGTAAGTACAAGCGTGTGTGTCGTCGTAACACCACACTACTTTCATATCGTGATATTAATCATGCTCTCGAGTACACTAACAAGTGAAACATGGAACTAAACATCAAAAGCTGCAAGTAGATGCGTGTGTCTCGTCGGAACACCACACTACTTTCATATCGTAATATTAATCATGATTTAAGTACACTAACAAGTGAAACATGGAACTAAACATCAAAAGCTGCAAGTACATGCGTGTGTCTCGTCGGAACACCACACTACTTTCATATCGTGATATTAATCATGATTTAAGTACACTAACAAGTGAAACATGGAACTAAACATCAAAAACTGCATGTACATGCGTGTGTCTCATCGTATTACCACACTACTTTCATATCGTGATATTAATCATGCTCTCGAGTACACTAACAAGTGAAACATCAAAAACTGCAATTACATGCGTGTTTCTCGTCGTAACACCACACTACTTATATATCGTGATATTAATCATGCTCTCGAGAACACTAACAAGTGAAACATGGAACTAAACATCAAAAACTGCAAGTACATGCGGGTGTCTCGTCGTAACACCACACAACTTTCATATAGTTATATTATTCATGCTCTCGTGTACACTAACAAATGAAACATGTAACTAAACACCAAAAACTGAAAGTACATGCATGTTTCTCGCCGTATTACCACGCTACTTTCATATCGTGATATTAATCATGCTCTCGAGTACACTAACAAGTGAAACATGAAACTAAACATCAAAAACTGCAAGTACATGCGTGTGTCTCATCGTATTACCACACTACTTTCATATCGTGATATTAATCATGCTCTCGAGTACACTAACAAGTGAAACATGGAACTAAACATCAAAAACTGCAAGTACATGTGTGTGTCTCGTCGTAACACCACACTACTTTCATATATTGATAATAATCATGCTCTCGAGTACACTAAGAAGTGAAACATGGAACTAAACATCAAAAACTGCAAGTACAAGGGTGTGTCTCGTCGTAACACCACACTACTTTTTTATCGTGATATTAATCATGCTCTCGAGTACACTAACAAGTAAAATATGGTAATAAACATCAAAAACTGCAAGTACATGCGTGTGTCTCGTCGTAACACCACACTACTTTCATATCGTGATTTTAATCATGCTCTCGAGAACACTAACAAGTGAAACATGGAACTAATCATTAAAAACTGCAAGTACAAGGGTGTGTCTCGTCGTAACACCACACTACTTTCTTATCGTGATATTAATCATGCTCTCGAGTACACTAACAAGTGAAACATGGTAATCAACATCAAAAACTGCAAGTACAATTTTGTGTCTCGTATTAACACCACACTACTTTCATATCGTGATTTTAATCATGCTCTTGAGAACACTAACAAGTGAAACAAGGAACTAAACATCAAAAACAGCGAGTACATGCGTGTGTCTCGTCGTAACACCACACTACTTTCATTTCGTGATATTAATCATGCTCTCGAATACACGAACAAGTGAAACATGGACCTAAAGATCAAAAACTGCAAGTACATGCGTATTTTTCGTCGTAACACCACACTACTTTATATCGTGATATTAATCATGCTCTCGAGAACACTAACAAGTGAAACAAGGAACTAAACATCAAAAGCTGCAAGTACATGCGTGTGTCTCGTCGGAACACCACACTACTTTCATATCGTGATATTAGTCATGATTTAAGTACACTAACAAGTGAAACATGGAACTAAACATCAAAAGCTGCAAGTACATGCGTGTGTCTCGTCGGAACACCACACTACTTTCATATCGTTATATTAATCATGCTTTAAGTACACTAACAAGTGAAACATGGAACTAAACATCAAAAACTGCAAGTACATGCTTGTGTCTCGTTGTAACACCACACTACTTTCATATCGTGATATTAATCATGCTCTCGAGTACACTAACAAGTGAAACATGGAACTAAACATCAAAAACTGCAAGTACAAGCGTGTGTCTCGTCGTAACACCACACTACTTTCATATCGTGATATTAATCATGCTCTCGAGTACACTAACAAGTGAAACATGGAACTAAACATCAAAAACTGCAAGTACATGCGTGTGTCTCGTCGTAACACCACACTACTTTCATATCGTGATATTAATCATGCTCTCGAGTACACTAACAAGTGAAACATGGAACTAAACATCAAAAACTGCAAGTACATGCGTGTGTCTCGTCGTAACACCACACTACTTTCATATCGTGATATTAATCATGCTCTCGAGTACACTAACAAGTGAAACATGGAACTAAACATCAAAAACTGCAAGTACATGCGTGTGTCTCGTCGTAACACCACACTACTTTCATATCGTGATATTTAATCATGCTCTCGAGTACACTAACAAGTGAAACATGGAACTAAACATCAAAAACTGCAAGTACATGCGTGTGTCTCGTCGTAACACCACACTACTTTCATATCGTGATATTAATCATGCTCTCGAGTACACTAACAAGTGAAACATGGAACTATACATCAAAAACTGCAAGTACATGCGTGTGTCTCGTCGTAACACCACACTACTTTCATACCGTGATATTAATCATGCTCTCGAGTACACTAACAAGTGAAACATGGAACTAAACATCAAAAACTGCAAGCACATGCGTGTGTCTCGTCGTAACACCACACTACTTTCATATCGTGATATTAATCATGCTCTCGAGTACACTAAAAGTGAAACATGGTAACTAAACATCAAAAACTGCAAGTACATGCGTGTGTCTCGTCGTAACACCACACTACTTTCATATCGTGATTTTAATCATGCTCTCGAGAACACTAACAAGTGAAACATGGAACTAATCATCAAAAACTGCAAGTACAAGCGTGTGTCTCGTCGTAACACCACACTACTTTTTGATCGTGATATTAATCATGCTCTCGAGTACACTGTTGCATTTGGGTTGCAAGCCCCAAGGGTAGCGTTGGCATGGCGGCCTGGGGCAAAGCTGGAAACATCCTAAGGTCCCGGCAAAGGATGAGTCGACTGGCAACAGAACAACTTATTTATTCTGGCATCTCAAAAGAGCAGCCGGTCAGGGCGACCACGTTACTCGAAGGAAGGAATCGAAGTCTCTCGGCGCCCGGGGCAGCGGCGTTTTATACTCTCGGAGTCGAGGGCAAGAAGGAACGGCTTGGGAAGAGGCGTCCGATACGGCGACGCTTGAACATGTCCAGACGTGACGGGCGCGTCCGCCAGGCCGGCGCCGGTCAGACCTCCTCGCCTCCCAGTTGGGGAGCTCCTCTCCCCGGCTGCCGCGCTTTGACAAGCGTGGGCACCAACATGCACACACACACACACGCACGCACGACGACACGTGGCACTGAAACCTGCCTGGACGCGCTTGGCGGGAGGCGTTGCGGCAGCGATGAACGGGTCCAAATTCGTAACACCACACTACTTTCATATCGTGAATTTAATCATGCTCTCGAGTACACTAACAAGTGAAACATAGAACTATACATCAAAAACTGCAAGTACATGCGTGTGTCTCGTCGTAACACCACACTACTTTCATGCCGTGATATTAATCATGCTCTCGAGTACAAGTGAAACATGGTAAAAAACATCAAAAACTGCAAGTACATGCGTGTGTCTCGTCGTAACACCACACTACTTTCATATCGTGATTTTAATCATGCTCTCGAGAACACTAACAAGTGAAACATGGAACTAATCATCAAAAACTGCAAGTACAAGGGTGTGTCTCGTCGTAACATCACACTACTTTTTGATCGTGATATTAATCATGCTCTCGAGTACACTGTTGCATTTGGGTTGCAAGCCCCAAGGGTAGCGTTGGCCTGGCGGCCTGGGGCAAAGCTGGAAACATCCGAAGGTCCCGGCAAAGGATGAGTCGACTGGCAACAGAACAACTTATTTATTCTGGCATCTCAAAAGAGCAGCCGGTCAGGGCGACCACGTTACTCGAAGGAAGGAATCGAAGTCTCTCGGCGTCCGGGGCAGCGGCGTTTTATACCCTCGGAGTCGAGGGCAAGAAGGAACGGCTTGGGAAGAGGCGTCCGATACGGCGACGCTTGAACATGTCCAGACGTGACGGGCGCGTCCGCCAGGCCGGCGCCGGTCAGACCTCCTCGCCTCCCAGTTGGGGAGCTCCTCTCCCCGGCTGCCGCGCTTTGACAAGCGTGGGCACCAACATGCACACACACACACACGCACGCACGACGACACGTGGCACTGAAACCTGCCTGGACGCGCTTGGCGGGAGGCGTTGCGGCAGCGATGAACGGGTCCAAATTCGTAACACCACACTACTTTCATATCGTAAATTTAATCATGCTCTCGAGTACACTAACAAGTGAAACATAGAGCTATACATCAAAAACTGCAAGTACATGCGTGTGTCTCGTCGTAACACCACACTACTTTCATGCCGTGATATTAATCATGCTCTCGAGTACACTTACAAGTGAAACATGAAACTAAACATCAAAAACTGCAAGTACAAGGGTGTGTCTCGTCGTAACACCACACTACTTTTTTATCGTGATATTAATCATGCTCTCGAGTACACTAACAAGTGAAATATGGTAATAAACATCAAAAACTGCAAGTACATGCGTGTGTCTCGTCGTAACGCCACACTACTTTCATATCGTGATTTTAATCATGCTCTCGAGAACACTAACAAATGAAGCATGGAACTAAAAATCAAAAACTGCAAGTACAAGCGTGTATGTCGTCGTAACACCACACTACTTTCATATCGTGATATTAATCATGCACTCGAGTACACTAACAAGTGAAACATGGACTTAAACATCAAAACCTGCAAGTACATGTGTGTGTCTCGTCGTAACACCACACTACTTTCATATATTGATATTAATCATGCTCTCGAGTACACTAAGAAGTGAAACATGGAACTAAACATCAAAAACTTCAAGCACTTGCGTGTGTCTCGTCGTAACACCACACTACTTTCATATCGTGATATTAATCATGCTCTCGAGTACACTAACAAGTGAAACATGGAACTAAAAATCAAAAACTGCAAGTACAAGCGTGTGTGTCGTCGTAACACCACACTACTTTCATATCATGATATTAATCATGCTCTCGAGTACACTAACAAGTGAAACATGGAACTAAACATCAAAAACTGCAAGTACACGCGTGTGTCTCGTCGTAACACCACACTACTTTCTTATCGTGATATTAATCATGCTCTCGAGTACACTAACAAGTGAAACATGAAACTAAACATCAAAAAGTGCAAGTACATGCGTGTGTCTCGTCGTAACACCACACTACTTTCATATCGTGATATTAATCATGCTTTGAGTACTCTAACAAGTGAAACATGAAAGTAAACATAAAAAAAGGAAGTACATGCGCGTGTCTCGTCGTAACACCACACTACTTTCATATCGTGATATTAATCATGCTTTGAGTACACTAACAAGTGAAACATGGAACTAAACATCAAAAACTGCATGTACATGCGTGTGTCTCATCGTATTACCACACTACTTTCATATCGTGATATTAATCATGCTCTCGAGTACACTAACAAGTGAAACATCAAAAACTGCAAGTACATGCGTGTTTCTCGTCGTAACACCACACTACTTATATATCGTGATATTAATCATGCTCTCGAGAACACTAACAAGTGAAACATGGAACTAAACATCAAAAACTGCAAGTACATGCGGGTGTCTCGTCGTAACACCACACAACTTTCATATAGTTATATTATTCATGCTCTCGTGTACACTAACAAATGAAACATGTAACTAAACACCAAAAACTGAAAGTACATGCATGTTTCTCGCCGTATTACCACGCTACTTTCATATCGTGATATTAATCATGCTCTCGAGTACACTAACAAGTGAAACATGAAACTAAACATCAAAAACTGCAAGTACATGCGTGTGTCTCATCGTATTACCACACTACTTTCATATCGTGATATTAATCATGCTCTCGAGTACACTAACAAGTGAAACATGGAACTAAACATCAAAAACTGCAAGTACATGTGTGTGTCTTGTCGTAACACCACACTACTTTCATATATTGATAATAATCATGCTCTCGAGTACACTAAGAAGTGAAACATGGAACTAAACATCAAAAACTGCAAGTACAAGGGTGTGTCTCGTCGTAACACCACACTACTTTTTTATCGTGATAATAATCATGCTCTCGAGTACACTAACAAGTAAAATATGGTAATAAACATCAAAAACTGCAAGTACATGCGTGTGTCTCGTCGTAACACCACACTACTTTCATATCGTGATTTTAGTCATGCTCTCGAGAACACTAACAAGTGAAACATGGAACTAATCATTAAAAACTGCAAGTACAAGGGTGTGTCTCGTCGTAACACCACACTACTTTCTTATCGTGATATTAATCATGCTCTCGAGTACACTAACAAGTGAAACATGGTAATCAACATCAAAAACTGCAAGTACAATTTTGTGTCTCGTATTAACACCACACTACTTTCATATCGTGATTTTAATCATGCTCTTGAGAACACTAACAAGTGAAACAAGGAACTAAACATCAAAAACAGCGAGTACATGCGTGTGTCTCGTCGTAACACCACACTACTTTCATTTCGTGGTATTAATCATGCTCTCGAGTACACTAAAAAGTGAAACATGGGACTAAACATCAAAAACTGCAAGTACAAGCATGTGTGTCGTCGTAACACCTCACCACTTCCATATCGTGATATTAATCATGCTCTCGAATACACGAACAAGTGAAACATGGACCTAAACATCAAAAACTGCAAGTACATGCGTATTTTTCGTCGTAACACCACACTACTTTATATCGTGATATTAATCATGCTCTCGAGAACACTAACAAGTGAAACAAGGAACTAAACATCAAAAGCTGCAAGTACATGCGTGTGTCTCGTCGGAACACCACACTACTTTCATATCGTGATATTAGTCATGATTTAAGTACACTAACAAGTGAAACATGGAACTAAACATCAAAAGCTGCAAGTACATGCGTGTGTCTCGTCGGAACACCACACTACTTTCATATCGTTATATTAATCATGCTTTAAGTACACTAACAAGTGAAACATGGAACTAAACATCAAAAACTGCAAGTACATGCTTGTGTCTCGTTGTAACACCACACTACTTTCATATCGTGCTAATAATCATGCTCTCGAGTACACTAACAAGTGAAACATGGAACTAAACATCAAAAACTGCAAGTACATGCGTGTGTCTCGTCGTAACACCACACTACTTTCATATCGTGAATTTAATCATGCTCTCGAGTACACTAACAAGAGAAACATGGACTTAAACATCAAAAACTGCATGTACATGCGTGTGTCTCGTCGTAACACCACACTACTTTCAAATCGTGAATTTAATCATGCTCTCGAGTACACTAACAAGTGAAACATAGAACTATACATCAAAAACTGCAAGTACATGTGTGTGTCTCGTCGTAACACCACACTACTTTCATATATTGATATTAATCATGCTCTCGAGTACACTAAGAAGTGAAACATGGAACTAAACATCAAAAACTTCAAGTACTTGCGTGTGTCTCGTCGTAACACCACACTACTTTCATATCGTGATATTAATCATTCTCTCGAGTACACTAACAAGTGAAACATGGAACTAAAAATCAAAAACTGCAAGTACAAGCGTGTGTGTCGTCGTAACACCACACTACTTTCATATCGTGATATTAATCATGCTCTCGAGTACACTAACAAGTGAAACATGGAACTAAACATCAAAAGCTGCAAGTACATGCGTGTGTCTCGTCGGAACACCACACTACTTTCATATCGTGATATTAATAATGCTTTAAGTACACTAACAAGTGAAACATGGAACTAAACATCAAAAACTGCAAGTACATGCTTGTGTCTCGTTGTAACACCACACTACTTTCATATCGTGCTATTAATCATGCTCTTGAGTACACTAACAAGTGAAACATGGAACTAAACATCAAAAACTGCAAGTACATGCGTGTGTCTCGTCGTAACACCACACTGCTTTCATATCGTGAATTTAATCATGCTCTCGAGTACACTAACAAGTGAAACATGGACTTAAACATCAAAAACTGCAAGTACATGCGTGTGTCTCGTCGTAACACCACACTACTTTCATATCGTGAATTTATTCATGCTCTCGAGTACACTAACAAGTGAAACATAGAACTATACATCAAAAACTGCAAGTACATGCGTGTGTCTCGTCGTAACACCACACTACTTTCATGCCGTGATATTAATCATGCTCTCGAGTACACTTACAAGTGAAACATGAAACTAAACATCAAAAACTGCAAGCACATGCGTGTGTCTCGTCGTAACACCACATTACTTTCATATCTTGATATTAGTCATGCTCTCGAGTACAAGTGAAACATGGTAAAAAACATCAAAAACTGCAAGTACATGCGTGTGTCTCGTCGGAACACCACACTACTTTCATATCGTGATATTAGTCATGATTTAAGTACACTAACAAGTGAAACATGGAACTAAACATCAAAAGCTGCAAGTACATGCGTGTGTCTCGTCGGAACACCACACTACTTTCATATCGTTATATTAATCATGCTTTGAGTACACTAACAAGTGAAACATGGAACTAAACATCAAAAACTGCAAGTACAGTACTCACGGATTGAAATAGGACATTCGGAGCGCTAGCCTTGCAGTGCCACGCAGGCATGTGGTAAGCCACAGGCCGGCTCATTGGCTACTGGAAGGAACAATTCTGCTTGTAGATGTTCTCCCTCTCGCGCCATACCACAAGCACCACCTTGGTCCATGAGCGTCTACGGGCGGCGCTCCATGAAGCGACGGCCACGCGCTCCGAATGTCCTATTTCAATCCGTGAGTACGTACATGCTTGTGTCTCGTTGTAACACCACACTACTTTCATATCGTGATAATAATCATGCTCTCGAGTACACTAATAAGTGAAACATGGAACTAAACATCAAAAACTGCAAGTACATGCGTGTGTCTCGTCGTAACACCACACTACTTTCATATCGTGAATTTAATCATGCTCTCGAGTACACTAACAAGAGAAACATGGACTTAAACATCAAAAACTGCATGTACATGCGTGTGTCTCGTCGTAACACCACACTACTTTCATATCGTGAATTTATTCATGCTCTCGAGTACACTAACAAGTGAAACATAGAACTATACATCAAAAACTGCAAGTACATGTGTGTGTCTCGTCGTAACACCACACTACTTTCATATATTGATATTAATCATGCTCTCGAGTACACTAAGAAAAAAACATGGAACTAAACATCAAAAACTTCAAGTACTTGCGTGTGTCTCGTCGTAACACCACACTACTTTCATATCGTGATATTAATCATGCTCTCGAGTACACTAACAAGTGAAACATGGAACTAAAAATCAAAAACTGCAAGTACAAGCGTGTGTGTCGTCGTAACACCACACTACTTTCATATCGTGATATTAATCATGCTCTCGAGTACACTAACAAGTGAAACATGGAACTAAACATCAAAAGCTGCAAGTACATGCGTGTGTCTCGTCGGAACACCACACTACTTTCATATCGTGATATTAATAATGCTTTAAGTACACTAACAAGTGAAACATGGAACTAAACATCAAAAACTGCAAGTACATGCTTGTGTCTCGTTGTAACACCACACTACTTTCATATCGTGCTATTAATCATGCTCTTGAGTACACTAACAAGTGAAACATGGAACTAAACATCAAAAACTGCAAGTACATGCGTGTGTCTCGTCGTAACACCACACTACTTTCATATCGTGAATTTATTCATGCTCTCGAGTACACTAACAAGTGAAACATAGAACTATACATCAAAAACTGCAAGTACATGCGTGTGTCTCGTCGTAACACCACACTACTTTCATGCCGTGATATTAATCATGCTCTCGAGTACACTTACAAGTGAAACATGAAACTAAACATCAAAAACTGCAAGCACATGCGTGTGTCTCGTCGTAACACCACATTACTTTCATATCTTGATATTAGTCATGCTCTCGAGTACAAGTGAAACATGGTAAAAAACATCAAAAACTGCAAGTACATGCGTGTGTCTCGTCGGAACACCACACTACTTTCATATCGTGATATTAGTCATGATTTAGAGTACACTAACAAGTGAAACATGGAACTAAACATCAAAAGCTGCAAGTACATGCGTGTGTCTCGTCGGAACACCACACTACTTTCATATCGTTATATTAATCATGCTTTAAGTACACTAACAAGTGAAACATGGAACTAAACATCAAAAACTGCAAGTACATGCTTGTGTCTCGTCGGAACACCACACTACTTTCATATCGTGATATTAATAATGCTTTAAGTACACTAACAAGTGAAACATGGAACTAAACATCAAAAACTGCAAGTACATGCTTGTGTCTCGTTGTAACACCACACTACTTTCATATCGTGCTATTAATCATGCTCTTGAGTACACTAACAAGTGAAACATGGAACTAAACATCAAAAACTGCAAGTACATGCGTGTGTCTCGTCGTAACACCACACTACTTTCATATCGTGAATTTAATCATGCTCTCGAGTACACTAACAAGTGAAACATGGACTTAAACATCAAAAACTGCAAGTACATGCGTGTGTCTCGTCGTAACACCACACTACTTTCATATCGTGAATTTATTCATGCTCTCGAGTACACTAACAAGTGAAACATAGAACTATACATAAAAAACTGCAAGTACATGCGTGTGTCTCGTCGTAACACCACACTACTTTCATGCCGTGATATTAATCATGCTCTCGAGTACACTTACAAGTGAAACATGAAACTAAACATCAAAAACTGCAAGCACATGCGTGTGTCTCGTCGTAACACCACATTACTTTCATATCTTGATATTAGTCATGCTCTCGAGTACAAGTGAAACATGGTAAAAAACATCAAAAACTGCAAGTACATGCGTGTGTCTCGTCGTAACACCACACTACTTTCATATCGTGATTTTAATCATGCTCTCGAGAACACTAACAAGTGAAACATGGAACTAATCATCAAAAACTGCAAGTACAAGGGTGTGTCTCGTCGTAACACCACACTACTTTTTGATCGTGATATTAATCATGCTCTCGAGTACACTGTTGCATTTGGGTTGCAAGCCCCAAGGGTAGCGTTGGCCTGGCGGCCTGGGGCAAAGCTGGAAACATCCGAAGGTCCCGGCAAAGGATGAGTCGACTGGCAACAGAACAACTTATTTATTCTGGCATCTCAAAAGAGCAGCCGGTCAGGGCGACCACGTTACTCGAAGGAAGGAATCGAAGTCTCTCGGCGTCCGGGGCAGCGGCGTTTTATACCCTCGTAGTCGAGGGCAAGAAGGAACGGCTTGGGAAGAGGCGTCCGATACGGCGACGCTTGAACATGTCCAGACGTGACGGGCGCGTCCGCCAGGCCGGCGCCGGTCAGACCTCCTCGCCTCCCAGTTGGGGAGCTCCTCTCCCCGGCTGCCGCGCTTTGACAAGCGTGGGCACCAACATGCACACACACACACACGCACGCACGTCGACACGTGGCACTGAAACCTGCCTGGACGCGCTTGGCGGGAGGCGTTGCGGCAGCGATGAACGGGTCCAAATTCGTAACACCACACTACTTTCATATCGTAAATTTAATCATGCTCTCGAGTACACTAACAAGTGAAACATAGAGCTATACATCAAAAACTGCAAGTACATGCGTGTGTCTCGTCGTAACACCACACTACTTTCATGCCGTGATATTAATCATGCTCTCGAGTACACTTACAAGTGAAACATGAAACTAAACATCAAAAACTGCAAGCACATGCGTGTGTCTCGTCGTAACACCACATTACTTTCATATCTTGATATTAGTCATGCTCTCGAGTACACTAACAAGTGAAACATGGTAAAAAACATCAAGAACTGCAAGTACATGCGTGTGTCTCGTCGTAACACCACACTACTTTCATATCGTGATTTTAATCATGCTCTCGAGAACACTAACAAGTGAAACATGGAACTAATCATCAAAAACTGCAAGT
Organism: Amblyomma americanum; assembly: GCA_030143305.2. NCBI lineage: Eukaryota > Metazoa > Arthropoda > Arachnida > Ixodida > Ixodidae > Amblyomma > Amblyomma americanum. The sequence continues at coordinate 18,498 of JARKHS020025949.1, read as the reverse complement.
ACAAGGGTGTGTCTCGTCGTAACACCACACTACTTTCTTATCGTGATATTAATCATGCTCTCGAGTACACTAACAAGTGAAATATGGTAATAAACATCAAAAACTGCAAGTACATGCGTGTGTCTCGTCGTAACGCCACACTACTTTCATATCGTGATTTTAATCATGCTCTCGAGAACACTAACAAGTGAAACATGGAACTAAACATCAAAAACTGCAAGTACAAGCGTGTGTCTCGTCGTAACACCACACTACTTTCATATCGTGATATTAATCATGCTCTCGAGTACACTAACAAGTGAAACATGGAACTAAACATCAAAAACTGCAAGTACATGTGTGTGTCTCGTCGTAACACCACACTACTTTCATATATTGATATTAATCATGCTCTCGAGTACACTAAGAAGTGAAACATGGAACTAAACATCAAAAACTTCAAGTACTTGCGTGTGTCTCGTCGTAACACCACACTACTTTCATATCGTGATATTAATCATGCTCTCGAGTACACTAACAAGTGAAACATGGAACTAAAAATCAAAAACTGCAAGTACAAGCGTGTGTGTCGTCGTAACACCACACTACTTTCATATCGTGATATTAATCATGCTCTCGAGTACACTAACAAGTGAAACATGGAACTAAACATCAAAAACTGCAAGTACACGCGTGTGTCTCGTCGTAACACCACACTACTTTCTTATCGTGATATTAATCATGCTCTCGAGTACACTAACAAGTGAAACATGAAACTAAACATCAAAAAGTGCAAGTACATGCGTGTGTCTCGTCGTAACACCACACTACTTTCATATCGTGATATTAATCATGCTTTGAGTACACTAACAAGTGAAACATGAAAGTAAACATAAAAAAAGGAAGTACATGCGCGTGTCTCGTCGTAACACCACACTACTTTTATATCGTGATATTAATCATGCTCTCGAGTACAGTAACAAGTGAAACATGGAAGCTAAACATCAAAAACTGCAAGTACATGCGTGTGTCTCGTCGTAACACTACACTACTTTCATAACGTGATATTAATCATGCTCTCGAGGACACTAACAAGTGAAACATGGAACTAAACATCAAAAACTGTAAGTACAAGCGTGTGTGTCGTCGTAACACCACACTACTTTCATATCGTGATATTAATCATGCTCTCGAGTACACTAACAAGTGAAACATGGAACTAAACATCAAAAACTGCAAGTACATGCGTGTGTCTCGTCGTAACACCACACTACTTTCATATCGTGATATTAATCATGCTTTCGAGTACACTAACAAGTGAAACATGGAACTAAACATCAAAAGCTGCAAGTACATGCGTGTGTCTCGTCGGAACACCACACTACTTTCATATCGTGATATTAATCATGATTTAAGTACACTAACAAGTGAAACATGGAACTAAACATCAAAAACTGCATGTACATGCGTGTGTTTTATCGTATTACCACACTACTTTCATATCGTGATATTAATCATGCTCTCGAGTACACTAACAAGTGAAACATCAAAAACTGCAAGTACATGCGTGTTTCTCGTCGTAACACCACACTACTTATATATCGTGATATTAATCATGCTCTCGAGAACACTAACAAGTGAAACATGGAACTAAACATCAAAAACTGCAAGTACATGCGGGTGTCTCGTCGTAACACCACACAGCTTTCATATAGTTATATTATTTATGCTCTCGTGTACACTAACAAATGAAACATGAACCTAAACACCAAAAACTGAAAGTACATGCATGTTTCTCGCCGTATTACCACACTACTTTCATATCGTGATATTAATCATGCTCTCGAGTACACTAACAAGTGAAACATGGAACTAAACATCAAAAACTGCAAGTACATGTGTGTGTCTCGTCGTAACACCACACTACTTTCATATATTGATAATAATCATGCTCTCGAGTACACTAAGAAGTGAAACATGGAACTAAACATCAAAAACTGCAAGTACAAGGGTGTGTCTCGTCGTAACACCACACTACTTTTTTATCGTGATATTAATCATGCTCTCGAGTACACTAACAAGTAAAATATGGTAATAAACATCAAAAACTGCAAGTACATGCGTGTGTCTCGTCGTAACACCACACTACTTTCATATCGTGATTTTAATCATGCTCTCGAGAACACTAACAAGTGAAACATGGAACTAATCATTAAAAACTGCAAGTACAAGGGTGTGTCTCGTCGTAACACCACACTACTTTCTTATCGTGATATTAATCATGCTCTCGAGTACACTAACAAGTGAAACATGGTAATCAACATCAAAAACTGCAAGTACAATTTTGTGTCTCGTATTAACACCACACTACTTTCATATCGTGATTTTAATCATGCTCTTGAGAACACTAACAAGTGAAACAAGGAACTAAACATCAAAAACAGCGAGTACATGCGTGTGTCTCGTCGTAACACCACACTACTTTCATTTCGTGATATTAATCATGCTCTCGAGTACACTAAAAAGTGAAACATGGGACTAAACATCAAAAACTGCAAGTACAAGCGTGTGTGTCGTCGTAACACCTCACCACTTCCATATCGTGATATTAATCATGCTCTCGAATACACGAACAAGTGAAACATGGACCTAAACATCAAAAACTGCAAGTACATGCGTATTTTTCGTCGTAACACCACACTACTTTATATCGTGATATTAATCATGCTCTCGAGAACACTAACAAGTGAAACAAGGAACTAAACATCAAAAGCTGCAAGTACATGCGTGTGTCTCGTCGGAACACCACACTACTTTCATATCGTGATATTAGTCATGATTTAAGTACACTAACAAGTGAAACATGGAACTAAACATCAAAAGCTGCAAGTACATGCGTGTGTCTCGTCGGAACACCACACTACTTTCATATCGTTATATTAATCATGCTTTAAGTACACTAACAAGTGAAACATAGAACTAAACATCAAAAACTGCAAGTACATGCTTGTGTCTCGTTGTAACACCACACTACTTTCATATCGTGCTATTAATCATGCTCTCGAGTACACTAACAAGAGAAACATGGACTCAAACATCAAAAACTGCATGTACATGCGTGTGTCTCGTCGTAACACCACACTACTTTCATATCGTGAATTTAATCATGCTCTCGAGTACACTAACAAGTGAAACATAGAACTATACATCAAAAACTGCAAGTACATGTGTGTGTCTCGTCGTAACACCACACTACTTTCATATATTGATATTAATCATGCTCTCGAGTACACTAAGAAGTGAAACATGGAACTAAACATCAAAAACTTCAAGTACTTGCGTGTGTCTCGTCGTAACACCACACTACTTTCATATCGTGATATTAATCATGCTCTCGAGTACACTAACAAGTGAAACATGGAACTAAAAATCAAAAACTGCAAGTACAAGCGTGTGTGTCGTCGTAACACCACACTACTTTCATATCGTGATATTAATCATGCTCTCGAGTACACTAACAAGTGAAACATGGAACTAAACATCAAAAGCTGCAAGTACATGCGTGTGTCTCGTCGGAACACCACACTACTTTCATATCGTGATATTAATAATGCTTTAAGTACACTAACAAGTGAAACATGGAACTAAACATCAAAAACTGCAAGTACATGCTTGTATCTCGTTGTAACACCACACTACTTTCATATCGTGCTATTAATCATGCTCACGAGTACACTAACAAGTGAAACATGGAACTAAACATCAAAAACTGCAAGTACATGCGTGTGTCTCGTCGTAACACCACACTACTTTCATATCGTGAATTTAATCATGCTCTCGAGTACACTAAGAAGTGAAACATGGACTTAAACATCAAAAACTGCAAGTACATGCGTGTGTCTTGTCGTAACACCACACTACTTTCATATCGTGAATTTAATCATGCTCTCGAGTACACTAACAAGTGAAACATAGAACTATACATCAAAAACTGCAAGTACATGCGTGTGTCTCGTCGTAACACCACACTACTTTCATGCCGTGATATTAATCATGCTCTCGAGTACACTTACAAGTGAAACATGAAACTAAACATCAAAAACTGCAAGCACATGCGTGTGTCTCGTCGTAACACCACATTACTTTCATATCTTGATATTAGTCATGCTCTCGAGTACAAGTGAAACATGGTAAAAAACATCAAAAACTGCAAGTACATGCGTGTGTCTCGTCGTAACACCACACTACTTTCATATCGTGATTTTAATCATGCTCTCGAGAACACTAACAAGTGAAACATGTAACTAATCATCAAAAACTGCAAGTACAAGGGTGTGTCTCGTCGTAACACCACACTACTTTTTGATCGTGATATTAATCATGCTCTTGAGTACACTGTTGCATTTGGGTTGCAAGCCCCAAGGGTAGCGTTGGCCTGGCGGCCTGGGGCAAAGCTGGAAACATCCGAAGGTCCCGGCAAAGGATGAGTCGACTGGCAACAGAACAACTTATTTATTCTGGCATCTCAAAAGAGCAGCCGGTCAGGGCGACCACGTTACTCGAAGGAAGGAATCGAAGTCTCTCGGCGTCCGGGGCAGCGGCGTTTTATATCCTCGGAGTCGAGGGCAAGAAGGAACGGCTTGGGAAGAGGCGTCCGATACGGCGACGCTTGAACATGTCCAGACGTGACGGGCGCGTCCGCCAGGCCGGCGCCGGTCAGACCTCCTCGCCTCCCAGTTGGGGAGCTCCTCTCCCCGGCTGCCGCGCTTTGACAAGCGTGGGCACCAACATGCACACACACACACGCACGCACGACGACACGTGGCACTGAAACCTGCCTGGACGCGCTTGGCGGGAGGCGTTGCGGCAGCGATGAACTGGTCCAAATTCGTAACACCACACTACTTTCATATCGTAAATTTAATCATGCTCTCGAGTACACTAACAAGTGAAACATAGAGCTATACATCAAAAACTGCAAGTACATGCGTGTGTCTCGTCGTAACACCACACTACTTTCATGCCGTGATATTAATCATGCTCTCGAGTACACTTACAAGTGAAACATGAAACTAAACATCAAAAACTGCAAGCACATGCGTGTGTCTCGTCGTAACACCACATTACTTTCATATCTTGATATTAGACATGCTCTCGAGTACACTAACAAGTGAAACATGGTAAAAAACATCAAGAACTGCAAGTACATGCGTGTGTCTCGTCGTAACACCACACTACTTTCATATCGTGATTTTAATCATGCTCTCGAGAACACTAACAAGTGAAACATGGAACTAATCATCAAAAACTGCAAGTACAAGGGTGTGTCTCGTCGTAACACCACACTACTTTTTTATCGTGATATTAATCATGCTCTCGAGTACACTAACAAGTGAAATATGGTAATAAACATCAAAAACTGCAAGTACATGCGTGTGTCTCGTCGTAACGCCACACTACTTTCATATCGTGATTTTAATCATGCTCTCGAGAACACTAACAAGTGAAACATGGAACTAATCATCAAAAACTGCAAGTACAAGGGTGTGTCTCGTCGTAACACCACACTAGTTTCTTATCGTGATATTAATCATGCTCTCGAGTACACTAACAAGTGAAACATGGTTATAAACATCAAAAACTGCAAGTACAATCTTGTGTCTCGTATTAACACCACACTACTTTCATATCGTGATTTTAATCATGCTCTCGAGAACACTAACAAGTGAAACAAGGAACTAAACATCAAAAACTGCGAGTACATGCGTGTGTCTCGTCGTAACACCACACTACTTTCATATCGTGATATTAATCATGCTCTCGAGTACACTAAAAAGTGAAACATAGGACTAAACATCAAAAACTGCAAGTACAAGCGTGTGTGTCGTCGTAACACCTCACCACTTCCATATCGTGATATTAATCATGCTCTCGAATACACGAACAAGTGAAACATGGACCTCAACATCAAAAACTGCAAGTACATGCGTATGTTTCGTCGTAACACCACACTACTTTATATCGTGATATTAATCATGCTCTCGAGAACACTAACAAGTGAAACAAGGAACTAAACATCAAAAACTGCGAGTACATGCGTGTGTCTCGTCGTAACACCACACTACTTTCATATCGTGATATTAATCATGCTCTCGAGTACACTAAAAGTGAAACATGGGACTAAACATCAAAAACTGCAAGTACAAGCGTGTGTGTCGTCGTAACACCTCACCACTTCCATATCGTGATATTAATCATGCTCTCGAGTACACGAACAAGTGAAACATGAACCTAAACATCAAAAACTGCAAGTACATGCGTATGTTTCGTCGTAACACCACACTACTTTCATATCGTGATATTAATCATGCTCTCGATTGCACTAACAAGTGAAACATGGAACATCAAAAATTGACAGTACATGCATGTGTCCCGTCGTAACACCACACTACTTTCATATCGTGATATTAATCAAGCTCTCGAGTACACTAACAAGTGAAACATAGAACTAAACTTCAAAAATTGCAAGTACATGCGTGTGTCTCGTCGTAACACCACACTACTTTCATATCGTGATATTAATTAAGCTCTCGAGTACACTAACAAGTGAAACATGGAACTAAACATCAAAAACTGCAAGTACACGCGTGTGTCTCGTCGTAACACCACACTACTTTCTTATCGTGCTATTAATCATGCTCTCGAGTACACTAACAAGTGAAACATGAAAGTAAACATAAAAAAAGGAAGTACATGCGCGTGTCTCGTCGTAACACCACACTACTTTTATATCGTGATATTAATCATGCTCTCGAGTACAATAACAAGTGAAACATGGAAGTAAACATCAAAAACTGCAAGCACATGCGTGTGTCTCGTCGTAACACTACACTACTTTCATAACGTGATATTAATCATGCTTTCGAGGACACTAACAAGTGAAACATAGAACTAAACATCAAAAACTGCAAGTACATGCGTGTGTCTTGTTGTAACACCACCCTACTTTCATATCGTGATATTAATCATGCTCTCGAGTACAATAACAAGTGAAACATGGAAGTAAACATCAAAAACTGCAAGTACATGCGTGTGTCTCGTCGTAACACCACACTACTTTCATATCGTGAATTTAATCATGCTCTCGAGTACACTAACAAGAGAAACATGGACTCAAACATCAAAAACTGCATGTACATGCGTGTGTCTCGTCGTAACACCACACTACTTTCATATCGTGAATTTAATCATGCTCTCGAGTACACTAACAAGTGAAACATAGAACTATACATCAAAAACTGCAAGTACATGTGTGTGTCTCGTCGTAACACCACACTACTTTCATATATTGATATTAATCATGCTCTCGAGTACACTAAGAAGTGAAACATGGAACTAAACATCAAAAACTTCAAGTACTTGCGTGTGTCTCGTCGTAACACCACACTACTTTCATATCGTGATATTAATCATGCTCTCGAGTACACTAACAAGTGAAACATGGAACTAAAAATCAAAAACTGCAAGTACAAGCGTGTGTGTCGTCGTAACACCACACTACTTTCATATCGTGATATTAATCATGCTCTCGAGTACACTAACAAGTGAAACATGGAACTAAACATCAAAAGCTGCAAGTACATGCGTGTGTCTCGTCGGAACACCACACTACTTTCATATCGTGATATTAATAATGCTTTAAGTACACTAACAAGTGAAACATGGAACTAAACATCAAAAACTGCAAGTACATGCTTGTGTCTCGTTGTAACACCACACTACTTTCATATCGTGCTATTAATCATGCTCACGAGTACACTAACAAGTGAAACATGGAACTAAACATCAAAAACTGCAAGTACATGCGTGTGTCTCGTCGTAACACCACACTACTTTCATATCGTGAATTTAATCATGCTCTCGAGTACACTAACAAGTGAAACATGGACTTAAACATCAAAAACTGCAAGTACATGCGTGTGTCTCGTCGTAACACCACACTACTTTCATATCGTGAATTTAATCATGCTCTCGAGTACACTAACAAGTGAAACATAGAACTATACATCAAAAACTGCAAGTACATGCGTGTGTCTCGTCGTAACACCACACTACTTTCATGCCGTGATATTAATCATGCTCTCGAGTACACTTACAAGTGAAACATGAAACTAAACATCAAAAACTGCAAGCACATGCGTGTGTCTCGTCGTAACACCACATTACTTTCATATCTTGATATTAGTCATGCTCTCGAGTACAAGTGAAACATGGTAAAAAACATCAAAAACTGCAAGTACATGCGTGTGTCTCGTCGTAACACCACACTACTTTCATATCGCGATTTTAATCATGCTCTCGAGAACACTAACAAGTGAAACATGGAACTAATCATCAAAAACTGCAAGTACAAGGGTGTGTCGTCGTAACACCACACTACTTTTTGATCGTGATATTAATCATGCTCTCGAGTACACTGTTGCATTTGGGTTGCAAGCCCCAAGGGTAGCGTTGGCCTGGCGGCCTGGGGCAAAGCTGGAAACATCCGAAGGTCCCGGCAAAGGATGAGTCGACTGGCAACAGAACAACTCATTTATTCTGGCATCTCAAAAGAGCAGCCGGTCAGGGCGACCACGTTACTCGAAGGAAGGAATCGAAGTCTCTCGGCGTCCGGGGCAGCGGCGTTTTATAACCTCGGAGTCGAGGGCAAGAAGGAACGGCTTGGGAAGAGGCGTCCGATACGGCGACGCTTGAACATGTCCAGACGTGACGGGCGCGTCCGCCAGGCCGGCGCCGGTCAGACCTCCTCGCCTCCCAGTTGGGGAGCTCCTCTCCCCGGCTGCCGCGCTTTGACAAGCGTGGGCACCAACATGCACACACACACACACGCACGCACGACGACACGTGGCACTGAAACCTGCCTGGACGCGCTTGGCGGGAGGCGTTGCGGCAGCGATGAACTGGTCCAAATTCGTAACACCACACTACTTTCATATCGTAAATTTAATCATGCTCTCGAGTACACTAACAAGTGAAACATAGAGCTATACATCAAAAACTGCAAGTACAATGCTTGTGTCTCGTCGTAACACCACACTACTTTCATATCGTGATATTAATCATGCTCTCGAGAACACTAACAAGTGAAACAAGGAACTAAACATCAAAAACTGCAAGTACATGCTTGTGTCTCGTTGTAACACCACACTACTTTCATATCGTGCTATTAATCATGCTCTCGAGTACACTAACAAGTGAAACATGGAACTAAACATCAAAAACTGCAAGTACATGCGTGTGTCTCGTCGTAACACCACACTACTTTCATATCGTGAATTTAATCATGCTCTCGAGTACACTAACAAGTGAAACATGGACTTAAACATCAAAAACTGCAAGTACATGCGTGTGTCTCGTCGTAACACCACACTACTTTCATATCGTGAATTTAATCATGCTCTCGAGTACACTAACAAGTGAAACATAGAACTATACATCAAAAACTGCAAGTACATGCGTGTGTCTCGTCGTAACACCACACTACTTTCATGCCGTGATATTAATCATGCTCTCGAGTACACTTACAAGTGAAACATGAAACTAAACATCAAAAACTGCAAGCACATGCGTGTGTCTCGTCGTAACACCACATTACTTTCATATCTTGATATTAGTCATGCTCTCGAGTACACTAACAAGTGAAACATGGTAATAAACATCAAAAACTGCAAGTACATGCGTGTGTCTCGTCGTAACACCACACTACTTTCATATCGTGATTTTAATCATGCTCTCGAGAACACTAACAAGTGAAACATGGAACTAATCATCAAAAACTGCAAGTACAAGGGTGTGTCTCGTCGTAACACCACACTACTTTTTGATCGTGATATTAATCATGCTCTCGAGTACACTGTTGCATTTGGGTTGCAAGCCCCAAGGGTAGCGTTGGCCTGGCGGCCTGGGGCAAAGCTGGAAACATCCGAAGGTCCCGGCAAAGGATGAGTCGACTGGCAACAGAACAACTATTTATTCTGGCATCTCAAAAGAGCAGCCGGTCAGGGCGACCACGTTACTCGAAGGAAGGAATCGAAGTCTCTCGGCGTCCGGGGCAGCGGCGTTTTATAACCTCGGAGTCGAGGGCAAGAAGGAACGGCTTGGGAAGAGGCGTCCGATACGGCGACGCTTGAACATGTCCAGACGTGACGGGCGCGTCCGCCAGGCCGGCGCCGGTCAGACCTCCTCGCCTCCCAGTTGGGGAGCTCCTCTCCCCGGCTGCCGCGCTTTGACAAGCGTGGGCACCAACATGCACACACACACACACGCACGCACGACGACACGTGGCACTGAAACCTGCCTGGACGCGCTTGGCGGGAGGCGTTGCGGCAGCGATGAACTGGTCCAAATTCGTAACACCACACTACTTTCATATCGTAAATTTAATCATGCTCTCGAGTACACTAACAAGTGAAACATAGAGCTATACATCAAAAACTGCAAGTACATGCGTGTGTCTCGTCGTAACACCACACTACTTTCATATCGTGATATTAATCATGCTCTCGAGTACACTAACAAGTGAAACATGGAACTAAACATCAAAAACTGCAAGTACATGCGTGTGTCTCGTCGTAACACCACACTACTTTCATATCGTGATATTAATCATGCTCTCGAGTACACTAACAAGTGAAACATGGTAATAAACATCAAAAACTGCAAGTACATGCGTGTGTCTCGTCGTAACACCACACTACTTTCATATCGTGATATTAATCATGCTCTCGAGAACACTAACAAGTGAAACATGGAACTAAACATCAAAAACTGCAAGTACAAGCGTGTGTCTCGTCGTAACACCACACTACTTTCATATCGTGATATTAATCATGCTCTCGAGTACACTAACAAGTGAAACATGGTAATAAACATCAAAAACTGCAAGTACATGCGTGTGTCTCGTCGTAACACCACACTACTTTCATATCGTGATTTTAATCATGCTCTCGAGAACACTAACAAGTGAAACATGGAACTAAACATCAAAAACTGCAAGTACAAGCGTGTGTCTCGTCGTAACACCACACTACTTTCATATCGTGATATTAATCATGCTCTCGAGTACACTAACAAGTGAAACATGGAACTAAACATCAAAAACTGCAAGTACAAGCGTGTGTGTCGTCGTAACACCTCACCACTTCCATATCGTGATATTAATCATGCTCTCGAGTACACGAACAAGTGAAACATGGACCTAAACATCAAAAACTGCAAGTACATGCGTATGTTTCGTCGTAACACCACACTACTTTCATATCGTGATATTAATCATGCTCTCGAGTACACTAACAAGTGAAACATGAAGTAAACATCAAAAAGTGAAGTACATGCGTGTGTCTCGTCGTAACACCACACTACTTTCATATCGTGATATTAATCATGCTCTCGAGTACACTAACAAGTGAAACATGGAACTAAACATCAAAAACTGCAAGTACATGCGTGTGTCTCGTCGTAACACCACACTACTTTCATATCGTGATATTAATTAAGCTCTCGAGTACACTAACAAGTGAAACATGGAACTAAACATCAAAAACTGCAAGTACACGCGTGTGTCTCGTCGTAACACCACACTACTTTCTTATCGTGCTATTAATCATGCTCTCGAGTACACTAACAAGTGAAACATGGAACTAAACATCAAAAACTGCAAGTACATGCGTGTGTCTCGTCGTAACACCACACTACTTTCATATCGTGATATTAATCATGCTCTCGAGTACACTAACAAGTGAAACATGGAACTAAACATCAAAAACTGCAAGTACATGCGTGTGTCTCGTCGTAACACCACACTACTTTCATATCGTGATATTAATCATGCTCTCGAGTACACTAACAAGTGAAACATGGACTAAACATCAAAAACTGCATGTACATGCGTGTGTCTCGTCGTAACACCACACTACTTTCATATCGTGATATTAATCATGCTCTCGAGTACACTAACAAGTGAAACATAGAACTAAACATCAAAAACTGCAAGTACATGCGTGTGTCTCGTCGTAACACCACACTACTTTCATATAGTGATATTAATCATGCTCTCGAGTACACTAACAAGTGAAACATGGAACTAAACATCAAAAACTTCAAGTACTTGCGTGTGTCTCGTCGTAACACCACACTACTTTCATATCGTGATATTAATCATGCTCTCGAGTACACTAACAAGTGAAACATGGAACTAAAAATCAAAAACTGCAAGTACAAGCGTGTGTGTCGTCGTAACACCACACTACTTTCATATCGTGATATTAATCATGCTCTCGAGTACACTAACAAGTGAAACATGGAACTAAACATCAAAAGCTGCAAGTACATGCGTGTGTCTCGTCGGAACACCACACTACTTTCATATCGTGATATTAATAATGCTTTAAGTACACTAACAAGTGAAACATGGAACTAAACATCAAAAACTGCAAGTACATGCTTGTGTCTCGTTGTAACACCACACTACTTTCATATCGTGCTATTAATCATGCTCACGAGTACACTAACAAGTGAAACATGGAACTAAACATCAAAAACTGCAAGTACATGCGTGTGTCTCGTCGTAACACCACACTACTTTCATATCGTGAATTTAATCATGCTCTCGAGTACACTAACAAGTGAAACATGGACTTAAACATCAAAAACTGCAAGTACATGCGTGTGTCTCGTCGTAACACCACACTACTTTCATATCGTGAATTTAATCATGCTCTCGAGTACACTAACAAGTGAAACATAGAACTATACATCAAAAACTGCAAGTACATGCGTGTGTCTCGTCGTAACACCACACTACTTTCATGCCGTGATATTAATCATGCTCTCGAGTACACTTACAAGTGAAACATGAAACTAAACATCAAAAACTGCAAGCACATGCGTGTGTCTCGTCGTAACACCACATTACTTTCATATCTTGATATTAGTCATGCTCTCGAGTACAAGTGAAACATGGTAAAAAACATCAAAAACTGCAAGTACATGCGTGTGTCTCGTCGTAACACCACACTACTTTCATATCGTGATTTTAATCATGCTCTCGAGAACACTAACAAGTGAAACATGGAACTAATCATCAAAAACTGCAAGTACAAGGGTGTGTCTCGTCGTAACACCACACTACTTTTTGATCGTGATATTAATCATGCTCTTGAGTACACTGTTGCATTTGGGTTGCAAGCCCCAAGGGTAGCGTTGGCCTGGCGGCCTGGGGCAAAGCTGGAAACATCCGAAGGTCCCGGCAAAGGATGAGTCGACTGGCAACAGAACAACTTATTTATTCTGGCATCTCAAAAGAGCAGCCGGTCAGGGCGACCACGTTACTCGAAGGAAGGAATCGAAGTCTCTCGGCGTCCGGGGCAGCGGCGTTTTATATCCTCGGAGTCGAGGGCAAGAAGGAACGGCTTGGGAAGAGGCGTCCGATACGGCGACGCTTGAACATGTCCAGACGTGACGGGCGCGTCCGCCAGGCCGGCGCCGGTCAGACCTCCTCGCCTCCCAGTTGGGGAGCTCCTCTCCCCGGCTGCCGCGCTTTGACAAGCGTGGGCACCAACATGCACACACACACACGCACGCACGACGACACGTGGCACTGAAACCTGCCTGGACGCGCTTGGCGGGAGGCGTTGCGGCAGCGATGAACTGGTCCAAATTCGTAACACCACACTACTTTCATATCGTAAATTTAATCATGCTCTCGAGTACACTAACAAGTGAAACATAGAGCTATACATCAAAAACTGCAAGTACATGCGTGTGTCTCGTCGTAACACCACACTACTTTCATGCCGTGATATTAATCATGCTCTCGAGTACACTTACAAGTGAAACATGAAACTAAACATCAAAAACTGCAAGCACATGCGTGTGTCTCGTCGTAACACCACATTACTTTCATATCTTGATATTAGACATGCTCTCGAGTACACTAACAAGTGAAACATGGTAAAAAACATCAAGAACTGCAAGTACATGCGTGTGTCTCGTCGTAACACCACACTACTTTCATATCGTGATTTTAATCATGCTCTCGAGAACACTAACAAGTGAAACATGGAACTAATCATCAAAAACTGCAAGTACAAGGGTGTGTCTCGTCGTAACACCACACTACTTTTTTATCGTGATATTAATCATGCTCTCGAGTACACTAACAAGTGAAATATGGTAATAAACATCAAAAACTGCAAGTACATGCGTGTGTCTCGTCGTAACGCCACACTACTTTCATATCGTGATTTTAATCATGCTCTCGAGAACACTAACAAGTGAAACATGGAACTAATCATCAAAAACTGCAAGTACAAGGGTGTGTCTCGTCGTAACACCACACTAGTTTCTTATCGTGATATTAATCATGCTCTCGAGTACACTAACAAGTGAAACATGGTTATAAACATCAAAAACTGCAAGTACAATCTTGTGTCTCGTATTAACACCACACTACTTTCATATCGTGATTTTAATCATGCTCTCGAGAACACTAACAAGTGAAACAAGGAACTAAACATCAAAAACTGCGAGTACATGCGTGTGTCTCGTCGTAACACCACACTACTTTCATATCGTGATATTAATCATGCTCTCGAGTACACTAAAAAGTGAAACATAGGACTAAACATCAAAAACTGCAAGTACAAGCGTGTGTGTCGTCGTAACACCTCACCACTTCCATATCGTGATATTAATCATGCTCTCGAATACACGAACAAGTGAAACATGGACCTCAACATCAAAAACTGCAAGTACATGCGTATGTTTCGTCGTAACACCACACTACTTTATATCGTGATATTAATCATGCTCTCGAGAACACTAACAAGTGAAACAAGGAACTAAACATCAAAAACTGCGAGTACATGCGTGTGTCTCGTCGTAACACCACACTACTTTCATATCGTGATATTAATCATGCTCTCGAGTACACTAAAAGTGAAACATGGGACTAAACATCAAAAACTGCAAGTACAAGCGTGTGTGTCGTCGTAACACCTCACCACTTCCATATCGTGATATTAATCATGCTCTCGAGTACACGAACAAGTGAAACATGAACCTAAACATCAAAAACTGCAAGTACATGCGTATGTTTCGTCGTAACACCACACTACTTTCATATCGTGATATTAATCATGCTCTCGATTGCACTAACAAGTGAAACATGGAACATCAAAAATTGACAGTACATGCATGTGTCCCGTCGTAACACCACACTACTTTCATATCGTGATATTAATCAAGCTCTCGAGTACACTAACAAGTGAAACATAGAACTAAACTTCAAAAATTGCAAGTACATGCGTGTGTCTCGTCGTAACACCACACTACTTTCATATCGTGATATTAATTAAGCTCTCGAGTACACTAACAAGTGAAACATGGAACTAAACATCAAAAACTGCAAGTACACGCGTGTGTCTCGTCGTAACACCACACTACTTTCTTATCGTGCTATTAATCATGCTCTCGAGTACACTAACAAGTGAAACATGAAAGTAAACATAAAAAAAGGAAGTACATGCGCGTGTCTCGTCGTAACACCACACTACTTTTATATCGTGATATTAATCATGCTCTCGAGTACAATAACAAGTGAAACATGGAAGTAAACATCAAAAACTGCAAGCACATGCGTGTGTCTCGTCGTAACACTACACTACTTTCATAACGTGATATTAATCATGCTTTCGAGGACACTAACAAGTGAAACATAGAACTAAACATCAAAAACTGCAAGTACATGCGTGTGTCTTGTTGTAACACCACCCTACTTTCATATCGTGATATTAATCATGCTCTCGAGTACAATAACAAGTGAAACATGGAAGTAAACATCAAAAACTGCAAGTACATGCGTGTGTCTCGTCGTAACACCACACTACTTTCATATCGTGAATTTAATCATGCTCTCGAGTACACTAACAAGAGAAACATGGACTCAAACATCAAAACTGCATGTACATGCGTGTGTCTCGTCGTAACACCACACTACTTTCATATCGTGAATTTAATCATGCTCTCGAGTACACTAACAAGTGAAACATAGAACTATACATCAAAAACTGCAAGTACATGTGTGTGTCTCGTCGTAACACCACACTACTTTCATATATTGATATTAATCATGCTCTCGAGTACACTAAGAAGTGAAACATGGAACTAAACATCAAAAACTTCAAGTACTTGCGTGTGTCTCGTCGTAACACCACACTACTTTCATATCGTGATATTAATCATGCTCTCGAGTACACTAACAAGTGAAACATGGAACTAAAAATCAAAAACTGCAAGTACAAGCGTGTGTGTCGTCGTAACACCACACTACTTTCATATCGTGATATTAATCATGCTCTCGAGTACACTAACAAGTGAAACATGGAACTAAACATCAAAAGCTGCAAGTACATGCGTGTGTCTCGTCGGAACACCACACTACTTTCATATCGTGATATTAATAATGCTTTAAGTACACTAACAAGTGAAACATGGAACTAAACATCAAAAACTGCAAGTACATGCTTGTGTCTCGTTTTAACACCACACTACTTTCATATCGTGCTATTAATCATGCTCACGAGTACACTAACAAGTGAAACATGGAACTAAACATCAAAAACTGCAAGTACATGCGTGTGTCTCGTCGTAACACCACACTACTTTCATATCGTGAATTTAATCATGCTCTCGAGTACACTAACAAGTGAAACATGGACTTAAACATCAAAAACTGCAAGTACATGCGTGTGTCTCGTCGTAACACCACACTACTTTCATATCGTGAATTTAATCATGCTCTCGAGTACACTAACAAGTGAAACATAGAACTATACATCAAAAACTGCAAGTACATGCGTGTGTCTCGTCGTAACACCACACTACTTTCATGCCGTGATATTAATCATGCTCTCGAGTACACTTACAAGTGAAACATGAAACTAAACATCAAAAACTGCAAGCACATGCGTGTGTCTCGTCGTAACACCACATTACTTTCATATCTTGATATTAGTCATGCTCTCGAGTACAAGTGAAACATGGTAAAAAACATCAAAAACTGCAAGTACATGCGTGTGTCTCGTCGTAACACCACACTACTTTCATATCGCGATTTTAATCATGCTCTCGAGAACACTAACAAGTGAAACATGGAACTAATCATCAAAAACTGCAAGTACAAGGGTGTGTCGTCGTAACACCACACTACTTTTTGATCGTGATATTAATCATGCTCTCGAGTACACTGTTGCATTTGGGTTGCAAGCCCCAAGGGTAGCGTTGGCCTGGCGGCCTGGGGCAAAGCTGGAAACATCCGAAGGTCCCGGCAAAGGATGAGTCGACTGGCAACAGAACAACTCATTTATTCTGGCATCTCAAAAGAGCAGCCGGTCAGGGCGACCACGTTACTCGAAGGAAGGAATCGAAGTCTCTCGGCGTCCGGGGCAGCGGCGTTTTATAACCTCGGAGTCGAGGGCAAGAAGGAACGGCTTGGGAAGAGGCGTCCGATACGGCGACGCTTGAACATGTCCAGACGTGACGGGCGCGTCCGCCAGGCCGGCGCCGGTCAGACCTCCTCGCCTCCCAGTTGGGGAGCTCCTCTCCCCGGCTGCCGCGCTTTGACAAGCGTGGGCACCAACATGCACACACACACACACGCACGCACGACGACACGTGGCACTGAAACCTGCCTGGACGCGCTTGGCGGGAGGCGTTGCGGCAGCGATGAACTGGTCCAAATTCGTAACACCACACTACTTTCATATCGTAAATTTAATTATGCTCTCGAGTACACTAACAAGTGAAACATAGAGCTATACATCAAAAACTGCAAGTACAATCTTGTGTCTCGTATTAACACCACACTACTTTCATATCGTGATTTTAATCATGCTCTCGAGAACACTAACAAGTGAAACAAGGAACTAAACATCAAAAACTGCAAGTACATGCTTGTGTCTCGTTGTAACACCACACTACTTTCATATCGTGCTATTAATCATGCTCTCGAGTACACTAACAAGTGAAACATGGAACTAAACATCAAAAACTGCAAGTACATGCGTGTGTCTCGTCGTAACACCACACTACTTTCATATCGTGAATTTAATCATGCTCTCGAGTACACTAACAAGTGAAACATGGACTTAAACATCAAAAACTGCAAGTACATGCGTGTGTCTCGTCGTAACACCACACTACTTTCATATCGTGAATTTAATCATGCTCTCGAGTACACTAACAAGTGAAACATAGAACTATACATCAAAAACTGCAAGTACATGCGTGTGTCTCGTCGTAACACCACACTACTTTCATGCCGTGATATTAATCATGCTCTCGAGTACACTTACAAGTGAAACATGAAACTAAACATCAAAAACTGCAAGTACATGCGTGTGTCTCGTCGTAACACCACACTACTTTCATATCGTGATATTAATCATGCTCTCGAGTACA